>VYXF01011506.1:0-14045 GCA_013397295.1 Polioptila caerulea | reverse complement strand
ACAACTACTTTTCCCACTTTTTTTTTTTTTTAATGCCTTTACTTCAAGGTATTTTCTTTTTCTTTAAAAAGAAATCAATGTATTTGATTTATAGGAGAAATTTTACAGTTCTACAGAAGGATATTAACTGTTTTCAGGCTAAAATGTAAAACTTCCTTTTTTTCTTTTTTCCTGTCTACTTTTTCTCTACAAAAGTGTGAAGTCAGCTGTAGGAAAGAGTTCACTAGTCTAACTTAAAGATTTACTGCTGCAGATTTATAGCCATAGTGTAAATGACATTGCAATCAGGAAAATATTTCTCACGAAACCAGAAATGCCATACTTGAGAGGCTAGAAAGGTTTTTACACAAAACAATTAAAAAGCTCTTGTTCTTACATCTTAGTCTGTTTAGAGGTTTTGGGGATTCTTTTTTAATATACTGCTTCAGCTGAATGCTGGCTGACTCTTTGCCTTGCTATCTAAAAGAGCAGTTTTCTTGAAATTCTGTGAAGTGACTGTAATCTTTATTTTTAAGAAACTCCAGTGCTTTAAAACTTGGGTAGTAGATGCTACCTTACATATCCTACCTTAGATATCAGTGGATATCTGATTTGTGAAATTGGGACTTGTATACTCATTGGGTTGGTTGTGTGTTATAATGCATGGCAGTGAGTACAATAAGCAATGGTACTTTTTAGTTAGAGCAGATGTACCAAGTTCTGTCATTAGAAATGAGATGGTTACCAAGACAAGGTCATATGGTAAATGTGGAAATGAATAAAGTAGCAATTAATGATGCTATATGAGTAGTTAGGAAATATTATATCTGAAGATTTTTAGGCTGCTGCCCAAGAGCTAAGCACTGATCACCTATTTCTACTTTTGCAAATAAAGAAAATGAGATCCAGGAAGAAGTGACTCACATAAATGCAGTGATGACAAATGCCATGACATTTCTTGAGAGTCTTCTGTGGATTAGCTAATCCACAAGTAGCAAGTAGTTGACAGTCACTCACCAGGAAAAAGATGCTGGATTAAAAGGAATAATTTGATCAAAAATAATTGTAGCAGGATACATATTACACCATGCTTAGTACTATCTTAAACAGCACTGCTTCATACACTGGATTAGTTGATAGTGGAAGAAAAGCAGTTAGGTGGGTGGAATCATCATTTTGATGACATCTTCTGAATTTCTGGCAAGTATGGATGGCCCTTCTCCACACAAAGACAAAATGCAAGGCCAGGCTACCTCTGGTGAATATTTGGCAAAGCTAAGGAAGACATTAGAAATGAGCAGTGATCAACATCTAATTTTAAGTGATCTTCAGGATAAATCTATCAAGAGTTGACACAGTGACATTGTAATTAATTTCTCTTTTATGTTTTTATTTTGTTGGTTTGGTTTTGAGGTTTTTATTTCCCAAATAGGGAAATTAGCATCAGTGACCTCAGGTAGCTCCCACTGACTTCAAAACTAACTTCTAGTGATTTCAAAAGAAATTGGGTTGAGCCCAAGCAGTCTAGAAATGAAAGAGTGCATGGAAAAAAAATCAATTTGCTGAAATAGCAAAGGCTAGCAACAAGAGGAGGCTGCTTTCTAAAGGTGGTGTTTGAGGAATAGATTCTCTCACTGTTTACAAATACACCACCATATTTTTTAACATAAAACACAGGCCTGAAGTGAGACTTCTGTGGTTCAGTCGGAGGTTTCCTTAGGCTGAACCATGATAACTACAAGACACTTAAAATGATTTTGCAGAAGTTCTGGAGATCAGGCCCACTGTATCTATAGAGAAGTTGCTTTATGTGACTACAGTTCCTCTGTGGCCTGTTTTACCAGCGCATACAGGCATCAGGGCAGCTGAAATTTTATTCCCTAGTGTGTCTATGTTCAGAAACAACTAGCTAGGCAATCCAACAGCAATAACTTCATCCAACAGGGTGTTTCTGTTCATGATAGCATTCTGTTTTATTTTTTTTTCATATATGCTCACTAAAAATGCTGATGATTTTTGCTAATTTGTTGTCCTCCTGTGAGTGGTATCTCCCTACAGCAGAAAGGACTCAGTTATCTTATTCTCATTGAAGCTGATATACCTCAAGGGACCCAAAATTCATGCAGCTGCTTCAGACCAGCGATGAGTAAAGGAAAATCACCAGAGTGGGATTTACAATCTCCTCTGACCACTGTTAAGTACAGTTCAACAAATCTAAGTTACAGTCACAGTAAGGAGGCAGCTAGAAGGGTTGGAACCTGGTTGGAAAAGGCTGAACATCCCCTTTTGCTGTCATGGATGTTGTAATGCTGCAGTGCACAAACATATGGATACAACAAAAAAGGGTGTAGCAAGAAGCATTCTGGTCTGCAAGGAAATTCAGAAAAATAAATCTGAAAGTGCTAGAGAAATAAGACAACATTTTGCCAAACTTTCTACTGCGCACTTGCAGCTTTATAACATTTAACTTTTTGAAAAATTTTAGAATTCAATTACTTTATTTCTTAAATATGTTTCAGAGCCTTAACACATCTAATAACAGCAGATCAATAGGCTCATTGCCCTACAGTGTATCACAGCACCAGCAAATACCTATGTTATGAAACTAAGTGAATTTACTGGAGTGTAAACCCCCAGTGAGTTGTCTGTAATCAGCCAGCAGGCCTTCAGGGCAAGAGAATTAATGTATTTTAATATTTTAGGTTATCTTCCATATGGCATAATGCTATACCCCATCTGTATGTGTAAGTGTGCAAACAAATGTAGGAGGTATTTTTCCAGAAATAATTTTCCCTTAGTGGAATCTCACCTGCATTCTAATGTCTTTTATCATCCAGTCCTTCAAACAAACAAAACTTCGAAGAGTGTGAGTCTACAAATAGCATTAATGTCTGTAGAGCTAAATTAGATTATTTCAGATCTTTTTCTCTTTGGAGTGTTGAAATACCTGTTTTATTCTGTTTTGAAGGACTCTGCCATTTAAAAAAACAAGGCAACCTTGAAAGAGGTTGTGGAACCTATCACTGAGTCACAAAACAGCATGTTCAATGCTTCATCTAATCATTGTCCTGTGATTGTTTTGAGAAGGTGTAGCTCTTGTGGTATCCCTTTGTGGACTTACTGGCACGGCAGCCATTGGCCACAGGGTGTCTGGTTGGTTTAATGTGCTCAGAAACACAGCTCTTAGTAAGAGCAGGTAGAGGGTGATGCCAAAAGAGAAAAACTCATCCACATTCATATTTACATAGGCATTTATACTGGTTCCCATGGAGCATTACAGAGGATTTTTAATAACTCTTCAGAACAGTAGTGGGGAGGCAACAAAGCGGAGCAAGCATCCCTTGCTGAATCCTCATGTCCTGGTCAATGGTCAGGATTTCACCTCCTTGAGTGCCCTGTTCTTAGCTTACACAGACCTGGTGTGCAGTAAGCTCTGCAGGAGAGGCATCAGTGACTGCTCTGCCAGGGGACCACACAGCTTTGCCATACCTGGCTGCATCAGGTTGAGTGAATCTCCTGTCAGAAACTCAAAGGAAGTAATTTTGGCATCAGCATTAGACAATGTCCACTATTAAAAAAATGTAGGTTGCTAATGATTTAAATTCAGTCTTACTTCACGAATTGTACAAACTAGGACAGTCACACCCTGCATTTGTGCCTGCAGTAAAATATTTTTAAAGTCAGGCTTTTTAAGCTAAAGCAAAGGCTGCAACTCTATCAGCAGTACCATAGATTCAGCAAGAGAGACTACAGCCTGATGATAACACACTGGCTGTCATGTGCCTTTGTAATAGAGGTATTACTTACTACTCCAGGAAAAAATAAACAGCACTTTTTGATCTGTGTCTCAGAGAAGAAACAAACTGCAGAGACTTAAAGAGTGGCATTGTTAACTAGCACTGTTGGATAAGTTCTTTTATGAAAAAAAAAGAAGAAATTTTGAAAACAAATGACATAATAGACCACCTTTTGTAGTGTTTTTTCTACTGAATCCTGAAATTATTAATGCATTACTGATATTGTAATAAACTCGTTGAAGCACTGGTGCTGTGAACAGTAGGATGGAATTTACAGAAGAAAACTCCCTTTCCAGAGACATGCTGTTCAGGTAAGTGTATTAACTGTCTCAATGACAATTGTGAAAAAAATTACTTAAAAAAATATTTTCTTCTTCCTTTTGGTTTTTGTTTTTGGATTTTTGTTTTATTTTGTTTTGGTTCTTGTTGTATTTTTTGGGGGGGGGATTGTTTTAGTTTGGGAGTTTTTGTTGTTTGTTTCTTTGTTTGTGTGGGTTTTGGTAGTCATGTGGGAAAATACATTTTGCAAGAGTGTCAGCAATGGAAGAAATGATTTACACAGATGCAGATGTTTTGTCAGGAAAACAGAGACTATGAAGGGCTTCCATGGAATTCTGTTAGCACCAAGTGTCATGACAAGCATTTTTGTGCACTCTGGTGCAGCCATGCACCATTTTTCAGGGTGGTACAGTCTGTATTGCCTCTGCTCCTTCTCTGTGAGGAGTTACCTGCAGCCCAGAGATAAAAGCCATCCACAGCTACCAATTTTGCAGAGTTGGAGGCCGAAGAGTTTGTTGAAAAAGTGGGAAGCAAGTAAAAGCCAGGATGTGGTTGCAGAACAGGAAGTATTCAAATCAAAAGAGAATTTTTACAGAATTTTGGGGGAGAAGACAGAGGAACTTAACATACCAAATGGTTGAGCCCTGTCACCTAATCACACACCTACATCACACACCAACATACCCTACTCAGGTTGGCCATGTCCTCAGCATTCCTCAAAACTTAGAACCAATCTTTCACCCTGTTGCTACATATTTTTCCTTAGACCTCCTTGAAGTAATTTTTCAAAGTCCT
The DNA here is from genome assembly GCA_013397295.1 of Polioptila caerulea. Lineage (NCBI taxonomy): Eukaryota > Metazoa > Chordata > Aves > Passeriformes > Certhiidae > Polioptila > Polioptila caerulea. Next base: position 9,195 of record VYXF01011506.1, on the reverse strand, counting down.
CATTTTGGGTTGTTGCCTAATGAAATGGGTTATATATTCATGCTATTCATTCATCTATGTCTGTTTCCTACAATTCCCAATCCTTTCTTCTTAATCTAGCCTCTGTTTTTAATGACCAAGTACAACAGTCATGCTAACTTCTTTCACAACCAAAATAGGTTAACCAAAGTAAGCTGAGAGCGGTGTGGATTATTTTTTCAACGTTTTTTTCCTAACTAAACTAATGTCACTGGCTTCTTTCTGACATATCCCATTATTTATACTTCTCTAGTTTTTTGTGGATTTTCTACATCTAAGAAAAAGTGAAACAGAGAGAAAAAAAACCAATAAAACAATGTAATGGCACAAAAATATAATTTGAATCCATAGTGCATGGCAAGTTCATGCTAGAATCAAAATTGGCAGTTGCATTTGCAGTTTCCTCAAAGCAGCTCCCAACCCACTGCTGCATTTACATTTGATCAGTTTTTAAGTGTACAAACTATTAAAAAAGAGAGTTCCTCACAAAAACTAATGATGCAGATCACAGTTGTTTTCATTAACTTTTTCACAGCTTGACACAGTTTTAGCTGGGTTGTTTTTCATTTTGACTTGAAATCTTGCTTTTAATTTTGCCTATTTCTTGGAATAGAATCATTGTATGATGAGGTATTTTTCAGATAAACTGGTTTAATTGTAGGAGTCGATGGTCATCCTGTCCCTGTTGATACAAAGCACTCTGAGACAGCTCTGTCTTAGAGCATGAACATTCACTTCAGAGTGAGTTTTCTTTTGGACATATAATTGTATCTATTTAAACAACAATGCTAATACAACCTTTCATAACAAATGCACGTATGTATACACACACACCAGTATTTTTTGCCTCTAACTGGACTACCTTCACAATTTCACTTCCATTGATCCAGGGATCAATAGGTAAAAAAATAACATCTATTTCTCTCTAAAGAAACCTTGAACATCTCAAAGGCTTGAAAATACCAAATAATTGATCATGAGTATGTATATTGGGAACTGAAAAACAAAGTGATTCTCATGGGGATTTAAAAGTAAACTGATATTAAAATTAGAAAGTGATCCAAAAAGTAAAACTGAGCAATCTGCTACTAAATACTAAGGGTTTCCTCTGCACTGTATGTTAATTGGTATTCATTAATTTGTATTCACAACTTCTCTACAGGGTGTATACTTTATTTTTAGAGAAATTGAGGCAGTGAAAGGATAGAAGTTCACAAGATTTAACCCTGAAAAAAAAGAAGAAAGCAATATCAATCACGTATTCTAGTTCAAGGGTTCCTAACATGACCATCATAGTATCTAGGTCAGTGCAAATGAAATGGAACAGTCTTGTAACACAAAGGCAGCAGGAGGACTGCTACCTGTACAGACTGCTGGCTCCATAGACAAAAAACACCTCTCTTTACACTGTCAGCTGAAAGAGTATGAAACCACGATGGAAGGAATGGGTCTGGCTCTCTTTTTAGTCTAGTTTTTGCCTGCCTTCTACACAAATCACATATTATCTCATTTTTCTCCATAATTACCTCCATAATTGTAGAAGGAAGGACAGCTACACTTGCTGTTATTGTTAAGATTTTTTGCATCATATTTCATTGGCATCAACACTGTTCAGTGGCCTGAAGTAAGGTGGGCATTGGTGGAATTTTAAAGCACGTGAGGGCCATGTTTTACAAAGTTCTTTAGAAATCTGAAGATGTAAACAAGCATACAGTTCATTGATTGACACACATCTTACCAGTTCAGGTAGTTATCAAGATCCTCCAAGGCAACTAATTTTCCTGTTTTAGGAACTAAGTGCTAGAAATGGTTAAACACTTTCAGTGGAACGGTGTTCAATCTGAAAAGGCATTTTTTCTCAAATTCAAAGCATTTCACAGAGATGTGGCAAAGTGTATGACATTTCCTACAACTGAAAGTCAAACTAAATTGGATTGAACTTACCTCATTAAAGTAGACGTTATTTCATACAAATAAAGGGAAAAGTATAACTTTACTTTTTTCTTGTATTTAATTTTGAAAATTTATTACATGTTCAATAATATAAAAAGACAACAAACATAATTATGTTACAATATTAACAAACAATCTGAAAAATGAATATATTGGTACTTGCAAACAAATTTTAGTTCTAGGAGAAATTTTGAATGTGTTTTGATTTGATATAAAAATAAACTTCAGTTTCCTAAGCAAAGGGAATTTTTATTTTTTTTAAGCAGTTCTAATAAGATCTCTGAAAATCTGGCACTTAGAGCTGGCTTAACTCTGTTGGCTTTCATGTTCTTTGTAATATTCCTAGAGACTTCAAAGGAATCAATTAGCCTAATGCTAAGGATTTTTAAAAATCTCATTCTCTTTCTGTTCACAATCTGTATAATGGGGAGGTGGTTAGAATATCTATACTACAGAGGTATTCTGAAGTTTTAATTAAGTTCTAGAAATTAATTCAGGATCCTGAAATGGGAGGAGTGGAAAGAACATCCTTTTGTGCTCTGGAGCCTCTGGCTGTAGCCACTTTTACCACTTGAAAATATGGAACTTCTTTTAACTCCCAACAGTATGATCTGGAGCTAAATGTCTCTAAGTTGTGAAACGTGGAAAATCTTTGTGTATTTAGAAAACTCTTTGCTTATGTTTTGTAATGAGATGTTCATTAGTCTCAGTCTCCAGTCTTTAACATTATTCCTTGCTAGGATTCTTTTTGTTAACCACTTGTAGATGTTCCTCTGACTGCTCAGTCTTCTTTCCATCTCATCAGAATTCCTCATTTCAATAACAACATGGTCATTTTTATGATAGGTTTGGGGTTTTTTTTCATCATCTCCTGGTGCCTTAGGAAATGCTATTTCTGTCTGAGCATGGTCAAGACTGACATCTGTACAAGTGTGGGTATTGGTGTGCATTCTGATACACTTATTTCTAGAAGAAAAATTACTCAAATGTTTCCCTTTCCCACTATGAAATTCCAGCCTCTTTAAAATCTCTTGAGTGTAAAAGCCCTGTGTGATTGGAGAGTATGGGAGAATTACTGCTACTCCTCCTTTGATCCTTCTGAGACACACTAGAGGTGGCACATATCCTCCTGCTTCTGCAAGCACATGACCTCCATGTAATCCCTACAAGGTAAAGGGGGATTAAAAGCTGCTGCATCTACCTCCCTTGGATTAAGAAGGCAAATTCCCTCAGAAGTGGGCATTCAGGAAACCCCACAATGAAGGGTGGAGTTCTCTGAACTGCTGCAGATGTGAGGGAGAGTGATGATCCATAGACACATCACTCAGTCAGCAGGTTTTCAGTCAGAGTCAATATGTGACGGTTGTCACCCTGTCTACAGGTAAATTAAATGAGGTGGGTTGTATCTACACACTGAAAGCACATACCTACATGATGCACAGACTGAGAAACATCTGCACAGCCATCCATGCTAGGCAGGTTTGGAAAGCTTCTAGATTATCTGGTCCACTACATGTGATACACCAGGCTAGACAACTCATATTTTCCTTTCTAGTGAATTTTGATACTCACTCTGCTTCCACTCTAAGCCTGACACTGAAACTGTCCTTTCTGATTGAAGATATTTCTGTAACTGCCCTAACCTCAGAGCTCAGCTGTGGACTTTTTGCCTCTGGGCACATTTCCTTGCTTGATGGCAAAGTACCTATCACAAATACGATCTCAGAAACCACTGCCCCTTACAGCATCCCTTGTCACATAGTACCTCTAATCATAACTTTTTACTGCTGGGTGGGGCCAGTGGGACTTGGCAGCAGGAGGGTGGCCAGGACCCAGGGGCAGGATGTGATTGGCCAGGCTAACACACAGCTGTAGCAGTGCCACAAAACAGAGGAGTGTGGGCCACCTCATCAGGTGTTAATGGGCTATAGAGGGATCATGACTTCTGGTTGTCAGAAACCTTGCTTCTTTAGTTAAGCTGCATCTCTAGTATTTTTGTCATCAAGCAATTTAGAAAACCAGTCTGCTATAAATGGATTGCATTGGCCTTGGGTGGGGAAGTACAAGGCATAGTATCCCAAAAATACGGTGAAGCTTTGAACTTTAAAATAAGAGTTGGCCACTTGGATTGTCCAAAGACTAGCAGTTTTGTACCCATAAAATACACTGTGAGAATTAAAGGAGGGAAAAAAAGTAGCAGTTGTTTTAGTCATATTCTAAATAAATGGCATCTAAAAAAAATTAAATTTTAAAGTGGAAAATCAGAAAAATGTCATCCAGAGGACAATTTTCATCTTGTTCTTCCAGAGTATTTAGCCTCTGTGAAAACAAAACAGTATTGTTAAAAACAGAAGAATGAGTACTGCATTAGAAATGCAACAACTGTAAAATCTAAGGTTTCTTGTGCTTCTGAGTATAAAATGCCTAATGTGACTGGCATTCCTATATTATTATTTTCATTTGCCCTAAACTGCTGTATCACAGTTTCACACACAAAGTGGCTGCATTGGGGAAACGGATAAAATAGTCCCTACTCATAAGGCTTCTGCAGTGTTGGTTGGTTTATAGCCATAAACGGCTGTGGTTTATGATTTACCAAGGTGAAAGTATGCAACAAATATCAGATCCCTCCATGGCTCATGAGTTTTTCTCACAAAATGAGACCTTTTCATGATTCAGGAACTCTCCCTATGCAATGTAAATCGATGCTAAGATGAAGCAACAAGTTTCTTTGAGCTCCATTTAATTTCTGTGATGTCAGACTTGACTTCAGCATTACAGTCTTTACTGCACAGGCACCTCTCTTTCTTTTTTGCATGACACTTAGTTACTGTCTCCAGAGTGGGGAAGAAAAAAATAAAATGTTCAGCCTAAACAATTTAGTTGAAAACAACTATTCAGAATGTAAGGAGTGGACTCCTGTTTGTGCAATGTAACTGGGAAAACTTTGAAGTTTGTCCTGTCCCCTCCTTTCTTTCTTTCTCCAGCAATCTCCCAACCAAACATTTATGGTTATTCAGTTGACAGCCAATAAATAGCGAAGTGTTTGGGGGAAATCTGTAGTTTTTTTGGAAAGAAACCTATAAAAGAAAGAGATGCAGGGAGAAAGAGGAGGAGAAAGAGCGTAATCTGTACACCATCTGTTGCCTAGTGCAATCTATGCTGACACAGGGCTTTTTGACATTTTATACCTCAACTGCAAGCACATAGATCATTTCTACCTTGTACTTTTCCCGTCTCATTATCGGAATTTATTCCCTCGCTTTGTTGTTGGTGGAGTCCCTATTCTAATTGTTTCTTACATGTGCTGTAAATCTGTCCTCCAATCAGTAAAGCCCTGGAACATGAAACTGAGACCTAGCAATTTCCTTTGCTTACCAGTGCATCTGCTGGAGCGTAGTGTTGAAATAAAATGAAACATGTTTGCACTCTTTTTCTATCATACTGTAATGCGCCTTTCATTTTGCTCAAGGAATTTTTAATATTCAAGCCATACCCTGTGCATGAAGTCATTTCCCTTCGATATAATTGTAATGGTAATACGCATGGCCTAACTGGCAGTGGCACAGCTGGCTGCTTGCCACAGCTGAGCCTCTGACTCAAAGACTTTAATTCTGTCATGCCTCATCTGGTTTTATGTACTCTTTTGTAGTTAGTTCACAAATTTATTCTAGGGTATCCATTGAGATGGGCAGGCCATTGACTTTTCTCTAAAGATAGCACACTAAACTAATGAAGGGCACCAAATATGTGCATTGATAACCTGTGTGCATACTGAATAGAAATCAGATTATAAGTCAATGTGCCTGTGTGGTCAGGACTTATTGACAGATGCTTAGACCCTGATTGTGCAAAGATTTAGTGGCGGTGAATAAAGGTAAGCATAGGCAAAAGTCTTGCCTCATCTCTGCCTGCAGGATCTGCTGTCACAAATAGCAAGTGGCACAAGGTCTGCACAAGCTGCATTAGCAGCCTGTTACCCCACAGGACCATTTAATTAATTAATAGCTGTGTTTTGTTTTGCGGGTTTTAATTAACTGAGTCTTTCTGCAAAATTGTGGTGTGGCTTCAGTCCTAAGGAACTTTTAAAGTATCTCTTTAGGTTTGTTTTCATGTGCAAGGTCAGAAAAAATTTCTTCAACCTAAACTGCCATGTCCAGATTCTTTATACAGCTACCATACCTCTTCCCCTTCATCTATCACTGGGCCCAAAATGCATGTTCACAAAGCAAGGTTCTGTGTTTATATTTCTGATTCCATCCCTTTCTGCTTTTGCTAAGTTCTTCCATCTTTATTCCTCTAACTGCCCTAAAAAAAAGTGATTGTTTCAAGAAGCCAGAATGTCTGACCCCTGCTTCCAATTACCCACTGGAAATATACTTCAAATGATGGTTACCATCTTCATCCATCCTCACCTTTCTGAGTCTGCTGTTTTTCTCCTCTCTATTTGTCCAAAATAACTTAGAAGGTTTGCTTTTGTCTATAAAGCTCAATGCACATCTACTGAGTTACAAGAGCAATAAAGTGTTGTTTACCAGGTTTATGGATCACTCACTTTCAGTCTATTGTTCAAATGTGAGCCCCCTCTGAAAGTTAAAAGCTTTGTTGGTGTGAATCGATTAGGACTTCATTTTATACTAGCTGAAATCAATGACCAAGCCTGATTCTTACTGTGGAAGAAAGATCTTACTAGTTGCACACACGCTGCACACACTATAGATTTTCTTGATTTGATGGTCAAGCCATAATGCTTAAAAAATGTTACTTGAACAAAAAATTTCATTCAACCTGAGATGAAAATTCTTTTTTCAGTTGTGCATTAACTATATCTATTTTAAAATGTTGAAGTGAAATTCCTAAAAAAATGCTGATTCAAAGTGGAAAAAATATGACTTTGGGGAAATTAGAAAGAGTTTTGTCTTCTTTTAAATTCACTTTTTTTTTCCTTACCTTTTTGGGGAAAAAAAAATTGTACCAGATCCTTTTATAGGATTGAGGAAGTAAAAAAAGTATAATAAAGCAAATTAGCTCTGTCAACCTCGTATTTACTACCACTCTCAAGTAGTAACTCAGCCAATCTGCTATATAGATCAGCTCTGATCTGTATTTTGGGATGCAGGAGTAAATAAGCAGAAATAAGGGAATATTGGTACCTTTTCAAGTCTTGCCCTGATAAGAAGCCAAACATAGACATAGTCTACATGTAAATTAAATTTCACAGATATCACTGTTACAGGAAAAGAGCATCTCAGCCCTTTTAAGAACATATTCTCTCTTTCTCTTGTGAAGACTGTTTTGGGAACAGCAGCTACCACAAACAAGAAAAATTTTTCCAATTTGAAATCTAGGAGCTGAATGTGGCAGACCTGAGAAGAAAAGAATGAGGGGAGACTTCATCAGATCTACAAGTTTCTTGTAGATAGAAAGAGGAGGGACAGGCACTAATCTCTTTTGGGGAACCAATGACAGCTTAGAAGGGATTGGCCTGAAGCTGTGTCAGGGGAGGTTTAGGTTGGATTTTAGGAAAAAGTTCCTCACCCAGAGGGTGGTTGGCACTGGAACAGGCTCCCCGGGGCTGTGGTCACAGCAGAAGCCTGACAGAGCTCACACCTGTGTGTATTGGGACACATGGAGATTGGGACATTCTTGGGGATGGTCCTGTACAGGGCTTGGAGATGGACTTGGTGATCCTTTTGGATCCCTTCCAATTCAGGATATACTATGGCTCAGTGAAAACTCGCAATTTAAGGGCTTAAATTCCCAAAAATTAATGCTAATTTTCATTTGAATTATTCCTTGATTTATGAACCCACTTGAAAAAATCAGACCACTTATGCTCCAACAACTAAGTATTTAACTATAAACATTTCATTTGCAAACTCTTGATTCTCCTCTTCTCTCTGCTTTTCCCCTTCCTTCATCTCGAAAGAATCGAAGATTGGAGTGTGTGCCAAGCAACCACTATCCTAATCTTCCTGATAATCCATGTAACTGAATGATATGATAATAAGGTACAGAAGTTAATTACATTTGGTGAAAGCACAAAAAAAAAAAATTAATGCTACCCCCATCTCTGAAATACTATCCTGGCCCATGCTGTTCATACATACCCATGTCAAAGGTGGCCTAAGGAAAAAAACCACTTGTGCCTCCAGTACGTGCTTGGGTTTAGAATTTTCCAGCCCCTGTTACTCTGTTCACAATTTATTTTCTTCATATCAGCTTTAAATATGAAGTAGGTTCCCAGTGTTTACTTAAATTTTTCAGTTTTTAAAAATAGTATTGCAAGCATATGATTCTCATAAAGCATTTTGTGCAGGGAGAAAAGTAAGCCTAGAGGCAAATCCTGTAACTCTCCAGACTGTAAAGACAGAATGATGACAAATTGTATAAATATGTGCAAATTGTCCAAATGATGTCATGTATTCAGGCTCGCAAAAGGCAGGAAGAATACTTGAGTCTAAGGTCAGCACAGACTCTGTCTTGGAATAAAATTGAGCAATTAGATTCAATTTGCTTAAATTTATCACCAAGAAAAATGTTTTGTTTAATCTTAATCTTTGTCTTATTTTTCAAGCATTTTTGAACCTACTGTATTACTACATCAGTGAAGGCCCCCAGTAAATTCAGGAAAAGCCTGATAGCAGCATGCATTAAGCAGGCTGCCTGTGGGAAAGGATTGGTGAAGTAGGGCAACATACTTGTGACCTACCACATGAAACTTCTCAATACAATTTAAATAGCAAATTGCAGAACCTTGCAAAGGTAGGGGTTATTTTCTTGAAACAAGCAGGACTTTAGATTGCTTGGTAAAACTGCATATTGAAACTTTCTGGGGCTAGACTACAGAAGTATGTTCTCTGGGCTCCAACTGGTCTCTCAATGCTTATACTGAAGTATTTTTGATTTACATTACACAGGTCTTCATTTCTCTCTTCCTCCTTTTCTCTCTCGTTCCCTCTCCTCCCTTCCCCTTTCAGTATCGAGGTCAACCTTCTCCAATTATTTGTCTGCAAACCATTTCTTTCTTCAAGTTTTCCCATTTACATTACATAGGTCAGTGTCTCCTTGGGTCAAGCTGCTTTAACTTCCACTGCATTATTTTCTCACCTTCCAGTGCTTTGCTTCCTTTCCGGTCTCACCCTCCACCCGTCTAGATTTGGAGAGAAAAAACTAATGTAAAAAGAGAAAGAAAAATTGATTTTTTCTGCTTTCTTACAGGTT
>VYXF01011505.1:1243687-1291017 GCA_013397295.1 Polioptila caerulea | reverse complement strand
GACGGCGGCACGGAGGGAGATCCGGCTGAGAAAGGGCTGATCTTGCATTTCAGGGAAGCCTGCATTGGAGAGATCGGGTGAGGACCACAGTCTAAGAGTTAATATTTCTCGAGAGATAAAAGATATTTTGAAGACTTGCTCGCACTTTAGAAAAGAGTAAAAGGCCAGCTAAGGGACAAGTGAGGAAAGAAAGCAAAGCAAAAGCACCTCATTGCTCCCTTCTCTCCTTTCCTTCTTTCTCAGGACATGTGGTTTGAGCACTAGCTGCCTTGATGAAAACAAAGGTGGAAGGGTCACAATATCTTTTAAGAAGACTCGCGTTTTCATAATTATTTATCCTCTTATATTTAGAGAAAAAAATAAAGAAGACGTTTGTACTTTACGATCGCCAGCAAACATCTTTACGGGGGTTTTATTCATGTGAGCATATTCTAAAGGGAGAGACAAGGTAGAGGGAACTTGGGAAAAAAAAAGAGAGAGATGTGATGAGAGGGATCAGCCAAGCTAAGGCTAAAAAAACATCCTGTCTGTTCCCAGCCCACTGTCGTCCCTCAAGAGAATGGAAACCAGGAGTGATTTGGGGGGGCAGCTCAGGCACGAGGGGAAACCCGAGCCACAGAGGTGCAGCTCCCCCGTCTCTTTACCTTGCCAGCCAACTGTTGCTGCCATGCTCAGGGCTGCGGCTGCTGCGGGCGGAGCGGGAGCCGCTCCCTTCTGCTTGGGGGCTGCCCCTGGCCGGGCTCCGCGGCTGCCGCAGCTCCACAGGGAGCCTCTCTCGCCAGCCGCCCTGCCCCGCTCCCTGCCCTGCCCCTCTCCCTGCCCTCGCTCCTCGCAGGTTCCTCTCCGCTGCAGGACACTTGGACACGTCGGGCGGTCCGGGCCGCTGCCGCGCCTGCCGCACCCGGCCAGGCACCCACCCCCGGCAGCCCCTCTGGGCTGCCCCGGGATAGCCCCGGCCCTCTCCTCCTGCCCTCGGGCTCTTGCTCGGCCCTGCCAAGGCGCGGCCCGGGCTGTCCTCGCCTCCCCCGACGTGTTGTGCCGGGTCTGGGCCTGAGGCAGCTGGAGGGGCTCCGCTCTGGTACTCTGCATGTGTCTGTGTGTCTGTCTGTGTCTGTGTGTCCGTGTGTGCATCCCCACGGGTGACAGGGACGTCCGGGTGGGGCCGTGAGCCAGTCTCCGCTCCCCTCGACCCTTCAGGGCAAGCCGCAGCCAGGTGAGTCGGGGAGGAGCGGAGACCCCTGCGGGAGCCCCTCCGGCGCCATTAACCCTCCTGTCCTTTGCCTTTCCCCGCAGGTGCGGCCACGCCGTCGAGGCCGGAGGCGCCGCGGGAGCCGCGAGGGCCGCAGGCAGGTGAGAGAAGCGACGGGCTTTCCCCACACCCCCGGGGATTCCTCCCACGGGGCCCTCCCGAAAGCCGGGGAACCGTCGGGGTTCCTGGCTGCTGCCCTTCCCTCAGCCCCCGGCCCTGGTTACAGCCAGGCTTGGCCTAACACAGCACCAGGCCCAGCTGCCCCCGGACCCCCAGCATCGATAGGGCCCCAGGCAGCACCTGCTGCCCCCAGGCACAGGCAACAGCCTCATCCCACATGGGAGAGTGTCCAGGATGCTGGAAGGGAGGCCAGGGCATTGAAACAGGGGGGGCAAATCCACGTGAAGTTGATACAAATTATGTATAAACAGGCCACGTTGATTTCTAGTGAAACCTGTCGTCTTAAGGTGGGAAAGGAACAAAGTTAGTTAGCATTGCCTAAATCTTTCCTTCTTCATTCACTAGTTAACACTCTTCCACTTCATGGTTAAATGCATTGTCCGACATTTGCAGTTCTCGTAGTTTTTTCTGGTAGTTTTCTTTTTCTTCTTCTTTTTTTTTAATCCACTATCCTTGAGACAGCTAGTACAAATTACTGTCTACCACTACAGTCGTGAGGTAGAAAATTGAGAGGCAAATTAATTGATAGCACGTGTTCTAAAAGCAAAAGGACCCTCTTCCAGTAAAACAACCAAACATATCCTTGTTTCAGTCAGGTTTAGCCATTGTCCCCTGCTCTGTTTCCAGACGTGGTAATTTTAGAGAAAGATGAAGTACGTTCCAGTTATGAAAGTAAAAGTTTGCAGATAAATAACCACAGAAAAGTCTTTTTATATTTTGAATTTAAAATTAATTTTTGATATTTTAAATTTTAAATTCAATTTATGAGTAAATAAAATACATAGGAAGGATTTTTGCAAGAAGTCCATTTTTGTATTTTTATTTTGGCATCTAATTTCTTGATGGACGTTATCTGCCCACAAATTGCAGTGGACGATTTGCTGTAAAACAACAAAAATGTCTTCCTTCAGACAGCTGTCATTATGGGCAGATGTCTTCAGAGGTTAGGAGCTCCTAACCTGCCACCCGACTTACATCAAACACTCTGTTAGGGCCCGTAAAGTTTAGCAGTGCTTTCCTGGTATCAGCTTGTTTGCAACCAAAGTAGACAAACTCTGCTCACTTCAAGATATGAAAGAAAAGCAGCTTCTCGTAGCCAAAGATGGGTAAGGCCTGCTAGAGCCTCGAGTACATGCAACTCCTAGACCAGCATTTCATCTCCCCCAAAAGAGGATGTATCAAATACTAAACTAGCACTGCTCTTGAGGTTTCTTAAAAGGTCAAGGCATCCATTCCTAGGAGCAGGGGGTCAGTGCATGTTAATTTATGTCTGTTACTGCACTTAATACAATTATATAAAGGCTAAGGGCCTATGAATAGAATTGCTGCTTAAGGCCTCTGAGCCTCCTGTATTCCTGTCAGTTAAGGGCTGAGAAATGCCTCCAACCATCTGTAAAAAATTGCTTTGCGAATATGGGCCTCATGAAATAATGATTTAACACTCTTACCCCACCCTCCTTCTACCCTCCTTCTCCCCCAGTTTTTATTAGTATTTGAGTCTTTTACAGATCATCTGCACATCAGTTCTCATTCTTCCTCTTTTAGATGTGTTATCACAAATATATTTAGCTATAATATTTGCATTAGCTGTAGTGTGCTGCCATCTCATTTCTGGATATAGAGATTGCTCTTATAAAGGACTCATGTAAATTACCTTTTATTTGTATTATTATATTTTCAGACAAGTTGTGGAGTGGCTGTTTTTCATGTAACTTTCAGTAACTATCAGGCCTTGTTGAAACACTAGATGTTTTTAAATATACGTGTAAAGGGGCTTTTCCTATAAATTAAAATAAAGATCCTTCAGCTTTTCTACTACAGGGCAGGTTAATTTAGTTGGTGTCATCTTGTTGCCCCCTCTGTCCCCCCACCCCATCCCCCCTAAAAAAGGACAAAAAGTTATTATGTCTCTTTCTTACTCTGAAATATTTTATGGGAACTAATTATGGAATACTAAATAGGGTTTTTTGACTCACTGGCAGTGTCCACAGAAGCGTGTTTTGTCAAAATGTTCCCAGTGTAGTCATCACTGGTTTAGCATGACCAATGGCAGTGCCCTGATAACCAGTTATGCAGGTAGTAGTGCTTGAGCATGCTTAGGTGATGCTGTGTTTATCTAACATAGGGGGTGGGAGAGGGAAACTCCACTGGAGCCTAATTAGCAATAGAAATGGTAGGAAAGGTTGGCAGATTTACGGTCGTGCAGACCATGATATGTAGTCTGGGGGAAATACAGGATGTAGACTTACCAAAGTTCAGAAAGAATCCCTGCAGCAGCCAAACTTAGCCTGAAAGGACACAATGCTGTTTCTGTTTGTAAATATAATCCATTTCCATTTGTAAATATAACCAGAAAAGAGCAGCATTGTCCATGGACTTTGTTTGGAGCAGGGAGAAGCTGCACCTTATTTAAATACATGCAATTTTCTGTGTAAGTGACTGAGTACTGTTCAGAGCAGCTTACACAGGCACAGGGCTGGGTGCATGCATGCACAAAAAATACATGTGCGTGTGGATATGAAATGCATTTTTTTCCTAACACTTTGTTTTAATTCTGGATAGTCAAGCCTAATTTGTAGAAGAGAGTTACAAATGTAGTCCCTGTGAAATTCAAAGTTTCCCCTTAAATTAAGAAGCACTACCTGTGTTTTATAGCATATTTGATGCTGTTGTTCAGATGGGTTTGGAAGGCTGATAGAAGAGGCTTTATTAATTTTTCTATGTGCACATGGAGAAATGCATCATGGTAGCAGCATGACATGAGTCTCATTTCTAACACGTCTTTAGTCTCTGCAGAACCTCTCTGGGGTTCGTAGACACCATCTACTCCACATGGCCACGGTCCAAACTCCAGCACAGCTCGAGTGCTTCCCGTGACCCACGTTCCTGCCCGTGTGCAAGGGAACTGGGCTGAGCTATAAGTGTGGTGACAAGGACACGCATTTGGGCACTGGTGGTACCTCTGCTGGTCACCAGGATGCAGCATTAACTTATGCAGGAGAAAAGAGATGATTCCCTCGCGTCAAGCCAGAGAAGAAATGTGACTCCTGTGTTTGTCAATGAGTTGTGGTGGTTTTCGTGTTAGTGTCTAGGCACCACGTTGTTCTCTTCCAGGCAGGCATAGATGGGAGACATGTGAGAAGAAAAGGGAGGTGAATTTAATTTTCTGTTTATTTTGTTAGATGATTCCCTCCTCCCCAAAGCTCATTCTCTGAATGTGACAAATCTACGCTCTCCCATTGCAGCAGCTCTGTCTCCTGGGAGGTGGCCAGGCTGTCTTCTGAAGTCGTCCCCTTTGCTCACCAGTGGAGGTACAGAAAGGGTTATTATCATCTTCTCCCCACAGCTGAAAGTGGGCAAGTAGTTTTTTAAAAAGGGCTCAGAGAATTGTGAGTTTCTAGGCCAAGAACATAGTAAACAATTTACGCAGAATAAATTCAGGGTGTGCCCTGGAAAAGGTGTTCCATCATCCCTTATTTTCAGCAAGCTATAAGTAAGCAGCATAGAATAATGCCATGCTAAATAACGTAAGCTATCATGGGCATCTGCCTGAGTGGACGAGCTTCATGTTATTATCATACCTGAAAATCCTCAATTTGAGTGCAAACCTTTCTGAAAAGAGTAGCAAAAAAATTTTTTCTGAGAATTTGATTGTTTAAATGATGCCTTTTCAAGACCACATGGCTGAAGGAAAAAAATGGAAAGCAGTAGGACACTGCTATGGAGAAATTACATCCTTTTTAAAGAACGTGATTCTTCCATTTTTGTTCTTTTCAAATTATCTGCCCTCATGTGAATGTTTTTACTAGAGAGGTGTGGGAGGCAGAAAGCACTGCTGAATCGAGGCCCACCACACCCTTGAGTTTATAGCTTTACTGAAGGAAATAAGGTTATTTTCCAACAGAGAAATTGGGACAAGCACTGGGAAAACATGTGCTGTTGTTCAGCTCGTCACAACACAGTCCCAGCTGTACAGATGTAAGTCAGCCCATGCAGGTGTCCGAAGTGGCCTAGAAGAGAGAGGGCATTTGATCTTGCAGTGAGTGGATGGCACATAGTGTCCACTCCGGAAAAAACATTGGCATTTCCTGGGAGAGGAGTAAAGACAAAAAAGGCCAGTTAATTAGGAGAAGGGCCAGGGAGAAGTGGCCAGCAGCCATGACACGATCAGTTATTTAACCTCAATATATAGAATACATAGTCAGCAATGTTAATTTAACAGAAATACTGTGAGCTGCAAACACCCAAAGAAAGACACAAAAGCCAACACAGAAACATCTCAATGCCTTTGTCTTTCTCTTTCTGGAAAGCCTGGCTGCGTGACTCAATAAAATTCTGCATGTCTGGTGTAGCTGCCCTTGTCCTTAGTGACAAGCTGATGCCAGGTCTCTATCACTTTCTGGTTTCCTTTCTTAATCTCTTTGATTATATTGTTATATTTTAGTTCTTTTTTTCAGGATGTGTTCATATGCTCTATTTTGTAACATTAAAAATGGTGAGTGGTTTAAGAGAAGACCTATTTTTCTGCTAAGAGGATGTGAAAAATCTTGACATACCTGTTAGAAGTTCCTGGCTGTGCCAATACTTTTGCCAGTTTTGATGTGAACATATACTCATTGCTAATTTACTGTTTGTTGATCCATCTCCAGTGCAAGGATGGTGCAGTGAGGGGTTCCCTGCCTGGGCACGGTTCTCAGCCTTTGCTCCTGTGGCCTCCCACTCCTCAGACAGAATCCAGCCCATGTGTCCCAAGCTTAAGGCCAGGCACAATTCCTGGTTGAAAAGAAATTGGATTTCTTCTCAAAGAGGTAGAAAGAGAGGGACAGATGACATGACTTGTGGGGGGTGCTGTTTTCTGACAATATATTTGGTAACTCTCTTTTCCTTCCAAATCAGGATTTATGAAGCCAAAAAAGAAACAAATTCTTAGAATGACAGGTAGGCTTTTGAAAAAGGCTGCTGGTTCTCAGACTCACTCTCGTCAAAGCAACTCATCCCAGTCACTCTCCTTGCCCTCACAGGAACATCTGCTGGGGAAGCATGATATGGCACAGGTAGAGAAATGACTAAATGCAGCTCATGATGGGAACGTGGCAAGAGAGTTCCCATTTTTCCTCTTTCAATCCTCCCTCCTTTTTTTTTTCTTTCTTTTTTCCCAAAATTTCCTGGTTTTCCCTGATTTTTATTTCATTGTTCCTTCTTCTTTGTCCAGACTCAGGCACATGCCCACTGTCTCTCTTTTCCTTCCATTGTGTCTGCCAGATTTTCACTCCCCTCCACGGACACCTGTTCCTGGAAAGGACCCTCAGCTGATTCCCCTGCTACACTGCTCCTCCCACCTTGTTTCCCACAATGCACACAAGATGAGTGCTCCTGGTGAACACAGGAGGTGAAAATTTGGAGTGAGGGCAGAAGGCAGAGGAGTGAGCCTGAGCAGCCAGTTTAACAGACATGATCAGTAGCTGGCTTGGCCACTGTTTTTGGGTACTTGGATGTGTACAATGTTCATCACAGATGCAGAGTGCACAGACATCAGAGCCTGTCAATGTAAATGTGAGAAATCTTCCCCTCACCTACTGAGTTTGGTGTTAGGACTCCTGACCTTAATTGCTCTGTAGGTAAATTAGAGAGGTGTATGCTGCCATGCCTGTTGCACAGGGCTGATGTGGACTTTGCAGGCAGTTTAGAAATGGATTATCCATTAGATGATGACAGAAGTTACAAGGCATAAAGGGGAATACATGCTCCCTGTTTTAGGAAAAGTTGAGGTCAGAAAGGATGGGAAGGAAGAATCCATTACACAAAAATAAGATTTATTGGCATGTATTACTCATTTTTATATAGAATTTTGTAATTAACTCTGCGTGTGTGTGTGTTCACATGCATATGTTTTTATCACATAGTCGTAGCAAAAGGCCAACCTTACTGAACCAAATTAAGAAAAACAGGAGCAATAGAAAAAGCCCAACTTTACAATACTGATTTCTACTCTGAACTGTTTCAGTCCATATACTGGCAGGCCTCCCACACCTTCATCTCTAGGCTTTATTAAGAGGCTGAAGGACTCCTGAATAGCGTTGCTTAAAAAAAACAGGGTGCCAAGTCACGCAGCTGAAACATTTGGGAGCTCTGCTCATCAGGCTTGCAGCATAAGGGACACTATATTGAAGACTGACCCTCAAAGTAATCTTGAAGGACCTATGGCAATGACTTTTTGAAGTCCTGTGTTTTTCTTTTAAAAAAATTTAGAAGTATGTTTGTGAAAAGGAAAAGAAAAAAAAACCTCCAACTATCTTTTGTGTTTAAATTAAATTAAAACATTTTATAGTTAATGTTAAAAACCAAAAGCAACTGATTTTTATTAGTGCATGACAGCAAGGAGGCTGTATGGCTAGGACAGAAAGATAAACAATTGTTCTTTTAGATTGCTGACATTTTTTTACTGGCCAAACTGAATGAAATGCCACAATAAAGAACCTATAAAAGGGGAAATCAGGGTTTCCCCTTGTTTTTTTTTTAGTTTCTTCAAGTGCTTTCTGGTTTTACTCTTAAAAAAATAGTATCAGAAACCATAATATTTATTACATAATAATTTTAGATTTGTGCAATTGTTTTAACTTATTATAACAATTATACAAGATGCTTTTTTTACTCCTCCTTTAGTTTTTCTTACCCATTATTTGTGAATATATGTCTTTGTATGTGCATGGATAGATGCATATGTAGACATATCCTCAAATACATGTACATGCAAATCCATAGTAGAAGTAATAAAGACAAAATGTGATCCCTTTTTTGAAAGGTTTAAGTTTTGCAAAAAAAAAATAAAGGTGGTTTCCTGATCCAGAGGTTTTAATATACACTAAGAAAATTATAATTAATTTCATAAATATTTACTAACTTTTTAAAGGCCTATTCAGTATTAATTATGCTGAAGTACAGGGCAGAATATTTTATTTTATCACAGTTTATGGAGTCAAGGATATTTTAAAAAATAATGTTTATTGACCAGTGACTGCCTATGTTTCTGCAACTTCCATTCAGGTGTTTTTTTAGTACTCATTTTAACTATTTAGTCAAGAAAATATTTTCTGGCTGTTTGCATTTACCAGCAGTCTGTTGCAATTCAAAGCTTGGTATGTGGCTTGCAAACCCAGCAGCTGTTTCTTGAGAAAAGTAACTACAACCTGCTCCAGAAAGGGCTTTCCTCCTCCAAGCAGACTTCTAACAGGTCTTACCCTGACCACAACAGGGCTCCTCACAGCAGTAAATGCTGCAAAGAGACAAAGATGCTTTGCAAGGAGAGGCCTTTTGTTTTGCACTACTGCATCTGAGATTTTTTTTTTTCTCTTCCTTTTCACAAGGGGTAAAAATACCTGGCTTGTGTTGAAAATCAAGCTCTTGTTGAATTGTGCTTTACTTTTAATTATCCAGTTACAGAAGAGGGATAAAGACTTCACAGCCCCCTCCAAATGAGCCTGGTCTCTGGAAATGTCTATTTTTTGTCAGTTTGAACAATTTCCATAGGCTGTAGTTCTGGCATTGTGTGATTTGCTATCTGTTCCCATGCTTGGTAAACGTATTAACAATAGATATTCTGGCTTTATTAATTCACTGCTCCATGCCATATCTACTTCAGGGCAGAGGGACTGTTCAAAATCTGAGAGGAATATTTGGGTTTCTAGGTACTTTCTGATAAGGTTGTCAAAATAAAAGAGTAGGGGTATTTTCTTTTATTCTTTATTTTTTATTTTTTAATTTTATTTTTTTTTATAATACCACTAACAATTATTGCTTGGCAACTGAACAGGGACCTTCCAAACTTGTATCACACAAACTATTTCTACCTTGCTTGTTTCCATCTCTGTTTATTCATAGTCATACTAAGCCTTTCTCAATGTAATGGGCTTTAAAATTTTTGTATAATGCAGCTCCCAAATTGAGAATGGAGATCCTACAGTTTAGCATTCACTAAACAAAATGTTACCTAATATTGTCATGCCAATAGGTTTAAAGATTCCCAAAAGAACACAAGTGCAGAAACCCTTGTAACCTGCTATACTATATCTTTTTGCATAATATCTTCATTTACTTTCCCATATGGTTCATGAGATTATGGAGTCAGTTCTGCTCCTACAGTGAGGCCATGAGTAAAACTCCTTTAGACTTGTATACAAAAAGTACTTGTTCAAGAGTAATTATTTCTTATTCTGAAGTTGACTTCTTTTTTTGAGGCATATTTATCCCTTTCATTTTTTTTTCCTGTTGATATATATTTCTATACAGTAGAAACTCATGGTTTAGGTATTTTACTTCTGCCCAAATTTAAGCAGATATTACATGCAAGAAAAACAGTCTTGGAAAAAAAATCAAAAAATTATCTTGAGGTTGAAATGGAAGAAAACATTGTTCTGCATAAAGTAACATTGCACTTCATCTTTATTTTTTCTTTTCAGATTAATTTGGGTGTTCTGATGTGTAAAAGTCCATGATCTGTGCGCTCCCTGCCCCCACATTGTCTAACACCCATGTAAGCCACTGGTACCACATAAGCATGTCCTCCTGTACTCCCCATACTCCATAGGTGAAATTTTAGTTGACATTTTCTCAGTTAAATAATAGTCATTGCTTTTCACTCTTAATAACTAAAGCAGTCTCTTGGTTCATTCCTCTTAGAGGAATTTCTTGTATAGATTTAAACTGGTAGAGTAGAACTTTATGTGGAGGACTAGATATATGTGCATAGCTGTAGGCATATGTGCATTAAAAATACAGGAAAAATATAGCAACTTAAAAATAAAAAATTGAGTCAAAATAATCTGTCCTTAAGTCATTTGTTTTTAAGGCATTTGGTTAGAATCAGAGAATTTTAATTTGTTCATGCAACTGCAGTATAGTTCTCCTATACAGTGAAACAGCTATGTTAGAGAAGGATTTCACAAACAGTTGCTTTGAAAATGTGTTTGATTATACCTGTCTAAAAAGTGCATACCTAGTCCTTACCAAGTTTAACCAAATCTGATCCTAATCCCACCGAAGTTAAGGGCTGCTTTTTAACTGAATAGGAATTTCATCAGTCTCTTCAGCAGCCTTGTTTATTTGAGGGTAACAGCTGTCAGGATTTCCCTGTGTGTGTGCATGCATAGCTGTGCAAATTTTATTCATGTATCATCATATAGAAAAAAACATGTGGTGTGTAGTTTTACTGTGACTTTGTGCATGTGTTAGGTAGGCATGTGTCCATGAGGTAGTACATGGGAGGAGTAGTGTTGCAGTGGTCTCCTCTTTATGCACAAGTTTTTTGTTCATTGAGGTTTTTTTAATATCTAGGGGATAGCCATCATCTAACCTTCAACAGGAAATATGGCAGATTATTTTTTGCTGTTTTTTTCCATTTTAATTTGTCCTTGAAGGTCAAAAATTTTTTTGGTGATCACTTCATGTCATGATTTTTATTTGGAAACAGACTGTAATGTCTCTGGCACAGGGACTGAGAAGTTAAGCACACATATCTCAAGTGTCTAACACATCAGAAGAGATTTTTTTTTTTTTTTTGCCCCACTCCATAGTGGTAAAGCAAATATGAGCCAATACCTGCTAACTTCATTATCAACATTTTCCTAACCAGGTCCACTTGCTTAATTACAGAGCTAAAAATAGTGTTTTCATTCATAGGTGGCTGTATTATCTGCGTGTAACATATTACAGAAAATAATTGTTCTTTGCTTTACAATGCCTTTTTGTATTGGCTTGCCTTTCCTGCTGCCTAGTTTAGGAGCCTAACCTCAGACAAGCAAGTTTGAAATTTTAGGCAATTATTTTCTAACCTTATAGTTGGTTCCCAAACTATACAGCACTTATTTCTTTATCAGCTTTAAGAATAATTGAGGTACTGCTTTCTGGTATCCAAAAGACAACCACAGTTAGGTCTAATGGAGTTTTGGGAAAAGGTGTCAAGGAGGAAACAAGTCAGCTTGTTCTCTGTCATTTCTATCAGCCCTGAACAGTATGGAATCTGAGTAACAGAAACACAGTGGGATGAACAGAAGATTTTGGATCTAAGGGCATTCTGAACAATGCAAATTGTGCTAATAGAGCATGATGAAATGTGAGCATTTGGTCATCTAAGCATCAGCCTAGGGTGAAATCCGTGTGAGCAGTCAGTTCCTCACCCTCTTAGTCCAGCAGACACATGAGCTGTGGCAGCATGTCAGGCTGGGTGAGTGGGCAGGAGAGGGGACGGGCACCATTCTGCTGGGGCCACCTGTGGCTCTGCCCCCAGACAGTGCTCTGCTGGTCTACCCACTGCCCTGCCACAACAGTAACTCAGCCTGTTAGAAAATCTGGGTCAAAAGAAAAAGGGAATATATTTGGGCCTGACCTTTTTTCCCAAAGTTTTAAACTTTAGATGGTTTTAGTCTTCTAAACAGGCAGGTGTGTGACTTGTGAAGTCCCTTGGAGCTGTGGTGGCCAATACTGGTCAGCTGAGCCAGCAGCCAGCCTCAGTGCCTGCTGTGTCAAGGATTGAGCTAATCTGTCTGGTGAGGATGAACAAAAGTGAAGCAAACTATATGCTAAAAAGAAAAGTTAAACATCAAAAAGATAGCAAAAGTACTTGGGGGCTCTTTTCGAAATTAAAAGTTTTGGATGCATGATAAACACAGGCTTGACTTCTTATTTGAAGAAATATTTTAACAGGTTTGTTGTTTTTTGGTGGTTTTTTTTTATTTATTTATTTATTCTAAAGTTAGGTAGTGTTGTAATGGAGACCTTGAAGACGTTATTAAGTAGTTGCTTTAGAAGCCTATTTGCCTAGTATGAGTAAGCTGTAATGGAAGTTTTACTTTGTATTTGCTTATTCAAGGGTCCAACTGGGAAGCAAGAGAATGTTTTGTAGGGGGTGAAAGATAAGTGTGTCTGTTAGGCATGATACAGTTTCCAAGCCCATGTGTGTCAAGGCCAAATGTAACTCAACTTTTTATACATTTACCACAGTCTTGTTTCTACTAAATGAAAGGATTTATCTGAGTGGCCAGAGCAGAAACTTGCATTAAAAATTAGCCTTGAGTATTATTCCTTTGCATCCAGCAGTATTATTCCTTTGCATTCTTTGGAAACAAGCAAACAAGCAAAAAAACCTCCAAATTTATAATGAAGTTGAGAATAAAAAAAAAAAATAAAATTAAGACTTTACTCTGTTATTCTTTCTACAGCTGGTCAGGGGGCTATTGGTATATAAAGAGCATAATGACTGCTACAGCTAGTAAAACAAAAACTAATTGCATGTTTAGGTAACAGTCAAATCCATATTGCCTCATCCCATGAATCTGCAGCTGTGACATGTAAGCAGGACCCAGCCCCTTGACTTCATATGGACACTACAGATACAGAAGGGAAGTAGGTTTTGGCTCTGTCATGTGTAAGCAGAAGTTCCTCTGCACATTTGCAACTTAAAAGGCAGGTTTAGGATGATTTTTTTCTATGTGAATAGAACCCCAAATAGGAAGGAAAATAATACCATTGCAGTAGTAGAGGAAACTAAATGTTAAACAAGCGTGGAACAGAAAAAAAAATTGTCAGAGCAGCACACTGTCATTTTATCACTCTTACCTCTTAATATACATGTTATTAAGTAAATATGGGTATTAAAAATAAATGTTAATCCTCTTTTTGTATTTATTCTACAGTAACAGCCATATTTTTCTCTTTAATTTTGAAATTAAAAACATAAAAACATTTTGCTCATGAGAACAAAGGCTGGATTTTTATTTTCCCCTCCATTAAACTACTGATTACCAATTTATTTACTTTTCACTTATTGTTGACCATCCCAATTATTGCTTTTTATATGATACTTTACTTGTTGTTTTTTCTGGACAGTATATGAAATAGGTTTTCATTTCTGCAGGATTCTAATCCTCTATTTCTACATATAGTACTAATATTTTCCTTAGAAATATCTTGCCTTTCAAATGAGAATTTTCCCTCTGTAACTTTACCTTCATTACCCAAAACACTAAACACTCTATACTGAAGTTGTCTTGAACAGTCAGTGTTTGAGTTAGTCTTTGTTGCAAGCTTAGGGGGTTCAGGTCTGAGGCTATAAACACTTCTGTACGTATGACTAAGTCTAATTTTGTGAGTAGTCTAAGCCAGCAGGGCTCCTCAAACAAGTACGTGTTTGCAGGCTTGGGACCTGTAGATATTTGGATGGAGGAGATGATAGGGAAAGGCTACAGATACCAAATTTTATTTTTAATTACACATGCCTGTCAGGATCATCAAGAAATATGATAGTATATTTCATGAAATGGATTGTTTGGGGCACATAACACAAATGGAGCTATTTGCCTGATTTGATACCATAAGATAAAGTTAACCTAAATACCTTAATATCTTAATCAAACCTAACAATTGTGATTGTTGAAACTTTTGGTCCTGATTTAGTTAATTTTAGGTAACATTCAAACATCTAAAAATCTTTCCATCTTATGATACCTGGTTGATAAATCTGCAAAAACAGGAATCAGTTTCTAAAATTTCTGGGGATCAAAAGGCATTTTAAAGATTCTATCAAATTAACAGCCTTTGGGTTTTATATAAAAGTTCTTATGACTGCTGTGTTTTTTAACTAAGAAATTTGTTTTTATTAATTAGGCCTTTTTTCCCCCTTTACCACACCCCTTCCAAACTGCAGCCACAAATTAAAAACCACCTAAGAAAAAGCTACTTGCTTGGTTCTGTATACTGCTCATACTTAATTTAATGGGATCAGTATCAGTTTTAGACGTGAGGCGTATGGTATAAAAGCAGAAGGACAGAGGTATATAAAAAGAGTATTTCACAACTTGGAGAATATTTATAGTGTAATCAGAAGCCTGTGCAATGAGAGAAAAGGAATCTGAGGGTATAATCAATGGTAAATAAGGAAACAAGAAAAATCAATGTTTTAGAAGCCCTGTTTGCAAATATGACAAATATATCTATCTGAGAAATGGTAATAAAGTTTAAAAAAATACTATTTTTACAGTAGTGGAATTAAGAAAAACTGTGAGAGTCAAATCCTGCCCTTAGATATACTCACATATTGCCTGATGGCATCAAGAGGGAAGATTTTTGCATCTCACATCTGACTTGGAACCAAACCAAAAAGACTATTTTCAGATGACTCTGGAGTGACTTCCCGATCAGAGGATCCCAAATTGATCTGCCAGTGTATAGAGAGATGATTTCATCAGGCACAGAGAGCAGTCTCTTTGGAGTTAAACATGATAGCTATTGCATAGTATATAGCAATGAAAAATGGCAATTCTGTCTTTTATGGGGAAGAGGGAATTTACTTACATGTAGAACTTCATACTACAGAAGACTGTCTGCTAAAATGAGTGATAGAAATACTGGTCATCATTCCCTGTTCAAGCTGCTGTGTAATGGCTTTGCTCCTCTGTCCTGTAAACATGACTAACCCAAATGAATTGCTAGGTTCTGTGATTCAAATTGAGCACTAGCAAGCAAGAAGTCCAGGTCCTCCTCTAGGGTCCCCCAGCTTTCCAGTATAACCCTGGACAGATATCTCTTTTTCAAATGATATGTAACATTTACGTGAAACATATTTCAGCAAAATGTATACTTCAACAAGCTGGCACAGTTTTGGGTAGACTGAACCTAGACAGCTGGTTACCAGTTTGGGGAGATTGGCATACACACATTTTTTCTCCTTCACTTCTTTTATGAATGTAGCTTGGTGACAACAACTGAATATCTTAGTTTCTAATAGTTTCTGAAGGGTCCTGTCTGGAATAGTGATTTGGTCTCTCTTCATTTTTTAAAAGTCTTGAGAAGAATAAAAAAGTCTGTAAGTGGAAAGGCCGTGGTGAGACTTCCCGAACCACATTGACCAGAAATTAACTGTCATTTATCTGGCAGACACTTAACAATATCAACAAGAGCCAACACTTGTGTTTTTTTTAGACGTCTTTAGAGGACCCAGCTAAACTACCCATGATGGTTCTTGGCCCTTTGTTTTAGAAGGCCGTCATCAAATCTATGATTCTTACCTGTCCTGCAAGATATTTTTTTTATGAGGCTATTGATATTCCACAGTCTTTAAAAAAATTCCCAATTGAAATTTCTTGTCTCCTTGTTGTTAATCAGGATCAGGTTCCTGAAGACCAGTAATGAGGATGTCCCTGTACCTTTCACCAGGGAAAATAGAAAAAGGCATGTTTCCTGAATGTCTTATACACAGTAGCACCAGACCTGAAAGAGCTGATCTCCTGGCATTGTTTCATGCCTTGCTGTAAATTTTGATGGACACTTTTCCTGCAGTTGGGCCATTCATAGCTGCCCTCTCCTGTGTGGATTCTCCAGTGCCTAATTAGGCATGCAGTCACAGGGCAGCCTTTTTGTCCAACCTGGAACATTTACATGTCTCTAAGTCTTGCTGGCCACTTGTTTCCACAGAACTTGCAGGAACTCAATCACCATTGAGACCTGTATTGAAGCGCCAGGACTGACTACAAACTACCAGTGCATTCAGCAGTTATTGACCACCCTTATGGTCACTTTCTGTCTGTGTCCATGCACATGTACACACACATGCACACACACAGCATGATCACAAACCTTGTTGCCATAGGAAACCAAGCTAAAAACAGGCAAGGTCAGAAGGCATGAGCTCATTGTTTTTCTTTTCCTGTTCCTTCTTAAAAACTCCTAGCACAGGCTTTTGTTATTCATTAGATTAGACGTGGGTTTAGATGCTAGTTAATGGAAGTCATACTTGCTGCCTGCTAGTTTTATAACATGGTGGTGTCCACCATGGAGTTTGTCTGGCTGCCATCTTTGTCAGGCCTTACCTCACTCCCTAGTAAGTCTCTACAAGATTTGGCAGTCATACTTGCTGCTTTGGCTTGCAGTTTCCTTCCTGGTCCCCTGCTTGTCTTGAGAATGTGCCATAATCGCTTTGATCTCACTGCAGTTTTGCCCACCTTGAAAAAAGTAGCGGCATCACAGGAACAAGAGATGTTCAAAAAACCCAAAGCAGGGTCATCAGTGGTTAAATATTAGAGAAACTGCTAGTCTGGTTAGAACTAACTCAACCACTGTCATCTTTGCTTTAGAATAAATATTTATAGTGTGTTATGACTAAACCTTTATAATACAGAGGTACCTGGGCAGGAGATCTGATGTATAACATGCCTCTCCATAAGGGGACATGAAAGCCACACTTTTGGTAACTGTTCATGGATAACCCTTCTTTCTTTGTCCCTCCTAGTAGAGCAGCAAAGTGACACATTTTTGATGAACATGGTTACTCACGGAGACTTACTTGTCTTTTTAACTTGAATTGTTGCACTCTCTTCCATCTTCTATCAAATACGCTTGCAAAGTACAGGCCATAAGGAACAGGAACCTATCTGGATATATATGTGTAAAACAGCTCAGCTAATAATAAAGCACAGTATGTAATTCTTTATCTCATGTAAACATTCAAATAAGGTGCCTACAAATGGGCACAGTTTTATCATGAATACATGTTTTATCATGAATAAATCAGAATAAATCAGGCTTCGTATTTTCCATATACTGTTTCAGAAATTCAGAAACTGGATACTTACTTGGTTACGGTGGCCTGTCCCCATGGCCAGGGAAGGCTTGTGCCTTGCTTGTGACTTTCTATGCTTTCACATGTACTTGCTCTTACAGAGGTTCTGTTCTTGGGTAAAACCAGAGACATTTCAGCCATGGAAAACATTTCCTCATGTCCTGTCTGGATGCTTTTTTGCTCCAGTGGATGGAAGTTATATTTTAAATGTATATATTGTTTATTAATGATTCCTTCACAGTGATGATCAGTAAATCCCAGTGGTACATAGCTCACCCCAATCCTATCTGCTTTTCTACATCCTCTTTCCCTGGCTTTGTCAATGCTGCAGAGACAGAGTACCCAAAGTCACTCAGCAACGGCCTCTAGCCACCTCAGTTTCCTTAGGCCTTCTAGGGACAAAAGCTCTTCTCAGCATCAAGGGTTTATTGAGGAGGAGGAAGAAGCTTCCTAGAGGCTCCAAATTGTAAAATTTGGAGCACTTCTGGCCACCAACAAGGCACGGAAAACTCATTTTCTGAAACTATTTTTACCACCCCATCCCCAACTTCCCTAGAACTATATTGCTGTCTTTACTAGTTGTATACACAGGATTTCGGCTGCTTGTGGTGCCAAGCCATGGAACATTTGCAGTCTGGTAGCTATGCTGATGTTATCAGGTCAGCAGAGAAAGGAACTACTGGAATACAGTTATTTTCAAAAGCCATCTAGGAGATTAAAGGTGCCACAGAGTGTACACTTATCACCCTGCATTCTTTCAAATCCTAGGCATATAGCTTTAAAATCCTTAAAGAAAAGGGAAATGGCAGCTCACTGAGAGACACCTCAGACCTGGCAGCATGTATCTTGAAGGCTCCCATCACTGGCTGTGTCCATGCTAGTAGATGATATGCATCCTGGACTGTTCTCTGGCAATTAGGTCAACTGGCAACCAGTACCCGTAATACTAGGCTGTCTTGATCTCCCAAGACAGGACAGCCATATGCAAAATGTTTCTTGAACATAGTCTCTGGCTCATGGTGGCTTCCAGTTCTCACCCAGGAGCTGGGTGAAAGAGTGTTGTTTGGTCCTGGCCTCAGCCATGCCAGGGTTCTTCGAGAAACTGGAGACGAGGTGCCAACAGTAGTGTCCCTGGCACTGTTTCAGAGAAGTTGCCAGCAGACTTGCAGGTGAATTGTGGGTGCCTTTGCCACAGCAACAAGATGGAAGGATTGATTCTTTTTACAAGAGCTGCAGTTCCTTCTCTTTGTCAATCCCTCTGTCTTCTCACTCAGACCTGAGATTTTATTCTGATCAATGCTGGCATGGCTTACTATTTTCAGCTGTTTAATAGTTTGCTGTTGTGATTGTATTTGATTGTGTTTGAATTTGTATTTCTCTAAGGATAAGGAAAGGGATTCTATAAATATTATTTGTTTTAATTAATAAATGTCAGCTTCTTTTGTAATGTAGTAGGGCAGCAAGGATGTGCCCTGGGAAAGAGACCAGTAAGGCCAAAAAGACATTGCTGTTTTTATTCCTGTGCCACATTCACCATAGTCCCTGTGCATCTGTTGCCAGAAACTCTAATGCCACCACGAAGGACATTATCTATTATAAAACCCTTGCTAAACCCCCAAGGTTTGAAGGTAGACAGTAAATTGCTTAATACCTTCTCAGGTGTATTTTTATGACTCGTAGTTTGCTGCCACGATCCACAGAGACCCTGTAATGCAGGTCCTACTGAAAGGATGCACTTGGTCAAAAGTTTCTGATTTGAGCATTCAGATTATTTTGATCCCTTGTAGGCTCTTCAGAAGATCACCACAATTATTTTGTGCCAGTTTAATCTTTCAAGGTACATATTTATTCTGAAACATCAGGCTATATCTCTGTAGCCTGATGCAAGCTCTGGTTGAATTTGGCCAGGCATGTTTACCAGGCTTCTACTCACTAAGTCAGACCATTTGCTGGCTGTGGTCTAGGAGGCACACTGGTAGCCAAGGAGAAGATGTTTCTTTCTGGTGATTATTGTGTTAACTGAGAAGAGTTTAAATTTCTTGTAAATAATTTTTTACAGCTCTACAGGCCCAAATCTGAAATAAAAGGCAATATTTTAATTAAATGCTGATATATCCTGGGCAAATCAGTGATGACACAGGACCATGAAGATTCATTGTCGTCTATAAAGGTTGTGTCTACATTCTCAAACAAATGTATCTATTCCTAGAGCTATCTTGGATAAGTAAACAAAATATCTTGGGTATTTTTGCTATTCTGAAGCTTTATGTTAGGCTGGTAGTTGAGTGAAATATTCTGTGGGACAAATTCTGTTTGCTTAACTCATGGGAGCAAGTCTGATTATTTCAACGAGTTAGCAAAGTGAACTGGATTTTGTTGTTGGGAAACTACTCAGAAAGCTGTGCTATATTTTTACAGAGTTTCCTCCACTAGTGTGGGTGTCACTATATGATTAAATCAATGGGAAACCTGTGAGGAAGTTAGAAGTGTCATACTGATCTTGCAATGTTTTAAGATTGACAAACACACTCTTGAAGGGGGGCATGTGCTAGGCAGATGGACCCAAATTCCAGTACACTTTAAATGGTATTAAGTAATATTCATGGTTATTTATTATGCTGTGTATTTAGGACTTCTGTGGGTATACAGCACTGGAATTATTATGTTCTAAACTAAGAATTTTAGAGTAGTTTTAACAAATGTTCTATTTATCTGTAAAATCTAGAAATGTATTCTGTCAATGGAGGTTAGTACATAAAGACTGATGACTGTTGAAAAAAAATGTGAACTTTTGTTTGAATATAAGTATTTGTTTTGATGGTAATTGAGGCAATTCCTTCACTTTCCACAAACATTCATTAGATGATATTCTGTAGAAAAACTGTCACATGCAATGATGCATCTCTGTATCCATATGAATGTCTGAACTGGAAGTCTGCGTACAGCTCTTAGGGAAGCCTTTAATGGGTTATAAGTTTACTAACTAAGGGTAAAAAAAAAAAAAATCAGGTGATTGGGGTGACCAGCAACCCCCTATGAATACTAATCTATGAGTGGTGAATTCCTAAAATACACAAAATAGTCATTTTAGTGAGTAGCTTGTGAGCAATCTCATGGGCAGAAGTATGTTAGCAATTATTCATCCAATAATTTATGAAAAATATATCTGCTCATTGACATTTTGGAAAAAAAGAAGTCTCTTAAATGCATTGCAGGGAAATATCTTGCCAGCTAACAACCCAAAACACACAACTCCACTTACAAATATTTAGCCACTTTCTGATTGATATTTCTGAACTTCTGATGTTTCTCATTGGAAGAAGTCTGTCTAGATGTACAGACTCCCCAGTTCCCCAAGCAGCAGAAATGAAAACCCAGAGCTGTGATACAATTTTAATAAAATCCCAAATCTATCTGAGTGGCTTGGTCCTGATCTGACATTTGCATCTGGATGGACTTTTTTTAAACAAAATTTCAAATTTTTATACATGGATACGTTAAAAAAAATGGATTGCAATTTGAACTTTGAACCAAAATTCACTTCTGAAGGCTGTTATGCATAAGCGTGAAACATTAAGATCCCAGAATACATCTGAAAATGCAGTTATTGGCAGTCATTAGTTTAAACTCCTCTGCAGACCACAGGTAGATCCAGAACAGCTTATAGCTTGTGATTTATGATCTGCTGCAGTCACAAGATTTATGAGGGCCCATTCCTGCATCATTCCCTTCTCATTGTCCCTGAGAATGAGTTCTCCCATGCTGCTCCTCTATGACATGCCTTAGAGGTTCAAAGGAGGTTTGCTTCTTATGTCTCCTTCTTCCTTTTATGTCTTTGCTGAAACTCCCAAGAAGAAAGGTCATTTTTAAGGGTGTATTTTTGTGATGCAGACATGGGACATGAATTGAGACTGACAGATTCATTTCATGCAGGATACACGAATAGTGCTTGCAACTTGTGGTCCATATGTGCATGGTCTGATTTCAGATTGGCAGCTTAGCTGGCATAGCTACTTCAAATGTCTTACTTACAAGGTTATTTGTGCAATTTCAGCCTCATTTCAGTAGTGGCTGGACAACAGATCCCATCATATAGACACGTATATGAGAGCTCCATATAGACACGGAGCTCTTCATGTGTTCCTTTTCTGGCTTGGGAGGGTTGGGGGGTGTAATATAATTTCCTGGCACAATTTTTAATTTTTTTACAATTTTCTAATTAAGACTGACTTCCTAAAGCACTATATTACTAAAATAGTTTCATACTTTACTAAAATTTCTTTTGGTTCTCAAGTATACAATGACTACCTTAGCATAGTCAGAACAATACTCTCCATTATAATTCAATGGTTTAACATTTTCTTTAGGAAAAAAAACCCAAATAGCTGAAGTAGAGATATTTCTTTGAACCTCTTCCTGAAATATACAATGTTTTTGTTTATATTTTTGGATTTCAGCTTTCCTCTGAATGATTTGCTATCCAAAACAAAATCAGGGCTTTTCTAGTACACAGTAATTAAAAAAATGAGAACTAACAAGTACTAGAAAATGAGTTTTATTCATTGTAGATTGGTGACCTGTACTGCAATGCAGAATGCAGATGATGACCTGAAAGTCAGAGAGACTGAAAAGAGTGACAAAACTTATTACAAAATGATTACTGAAATTGTTAAGAAATTTGTGCTTTGAGGCAGTCACGTGTCTTTAAGCCTGTCACGATTCGATTCAGCAGATTCTTTTTTAAAGTGTTCAGTGATGAGACTGAATAAAGCATTCCCAGCAACTCTGGTAATGTCAGTGCTGCTGGCCTAAAATATTCCACCTTTTGTCATAGCCCTTCTCCCCACATGGCATGTGTTAGTACACCTTACCCTGTTATCAAGTGTGCCCCTTCTTCTGTCCCATTCTCCTTACAGTACAGATTTTTGTGAGAACAAGGCCTGGCTCCATTTCTCAGGAAACAATAACTTTGCACAATGCCCGATTGGTTTGGGGGAGTTGTTTATGGTAACTACTGGAGTTCAATGGAGTTTTTGTGTTTTCTTTTATTGTTGCTAATTTGAATTTATTTTTTAAAGGGGAATTAAATTACCTAGACAGGAAGATATTGATGCAAATTTCCTTACTGCTAAGTTAATAGGATTGAAATTAGGAGCATGTACATATTTTCAAGAAGCATCAAAAATATATAACTACAATTTAGGGACCTTAGAATACTTCGATTTTTAAAGAAATGTAATTCCTTGACTTGCTTATCTCCTCTGTTTTTTAAATGCCATGACCAAGGCTGAAAAACTCTTTGCATCTTCAGTGATTCCTCAGGCTTGTGTTGAACCCTTCCCGAGAACAACATCCTGCATAGCTGTGTCTCTGTTTTCTTCAGGGTGTTTCAAAGACTCCTCAAACCAAGCACTATAACAATTATGCTTTACAATCTGTTTCACCATATATCTTCATTATAATTTTACCTGGAAATTTTGTGAGGGAGTTCCAACAGCAAAACTTAAACTATGGAAGTGTTGTAATAGGTACTACCACACATATGTACGTGCAGTTATTTTACAGCTTAAGAAGACTAAAATCTGTCTTTAGCGTTTTTAGCCCATCAAATGCTACAGAAATATAACCCTTCTACTATTTATTTCTCCTTTTGTGTACAGCTATCTGTGCACATTTCACCCAAAGGATCTCGTGGTGCTTTGCAAATGACATATGTACAGGAATTCCTTCTACCCTGAAATTCCCAGGCTTTGAGGGTAGGCTGCAGCCAAGAAAATAATTAGCTTATAGCACACTGCATAATGTGTGTGGACTGCATGTGTGTAAGGATAATTCTGGCCAAGGGCATATCAGACTGTACATCTCACCAGGGCATCCTGCTGGAAAACTCTAATATTTAAAATCTTTACAAAAATTTAAAAAACTTTCGACAACCTTCTTTATTGACAGTCAGTATGATCCACCAAGCTTTTCTTTTTATTTACACATGTACATGTATTTTAACACACATACATACAATTAAAATGTTGATTTATCATTGATATCCCTAAAACTTCTCTGTTTTAACAAGTATTTTCCTTTAAGCACAAGGTTTTAATAACTGATGATAAAGGGAGTGAGAAGAAACTTGGCTTATACATCTGGAAGGACAATACACATCTATATTGACTAAGATAGGACAGTATACATCTGTATTGACTACAGATACTGGCTGACAGCTCTGAGAACCAGCCCATACACAGATTTACTAGTATAGACTGTGAGTTAGACAATGAATTGTGTGTGGGCATTTATCTTTTTAAATACTACAGCATCTGCTGCCCATTTCTTGTTACTTATGTAGTGCTGCCAGCTTGGAGATCCCCAAACATTTTACCAAGGTTAATTGAGGAATAATGCCATTTAAATGGGAAAAAAAATAAGTAATGAAAAAGCTCCAACAAAAACCTAAAACTTTTTTCCCTGTTTAACAAATGAGAAACCACCGAAGAGTTCTGTGATGTGACTTTGTCAATAACGCGTGGTGAGCCCTGAGTTTATACTTATTGTCAAAACTGAGTGCCATAACTACACCTGTCAAGCTCTTTCTCTGACTGGGTTTATCCTTGGTTTTCCAAGAGCATCCACAACAGTTGTAGTGTTGGCTAGTAATTACAAGAAGGGTGGCAATGTTTATATCCTCCCCAGTGATACTAGTCTTCGATTATAAAGCCTTTTCATAGGAGACCTTCAATAAGTGCTCCAGTGTCTTGTAGAGAAAAATATGTGGATGTGACTTCTATACCAGCGTGAGGAGAAGGGACATGGTTAACCTCAATCTTTATCATAAGTCTTGCTTTCTAAAGAATTTAACTTAGTTCCTCTAACTTGTTTTCCTTGCTTTGTCCTCTTCTTTCATTCTCCTCATCTCTGCATTGACTCCCAGGGTGCCTCTATTCTCAAAATTATTACACCAACTCTCAGTTAATGTTGCCATTCAGGTACTGTCTTTTTCTGCAGATTCCTCAGGACAGATTTCTTCTGCAAGTTCTTTCAGAGGAGATCTACCAGTGAAATGTCCACAATAACAGCTTAAAAAGGATGATAAAATAAAGTGGCAAAGACTATGTGGAACCAAACAGCAACTACTGGCTGTCTTCTTGTAGAAATCCTTGCACTGCTCAAGTATCTCTACTCTATTCCTCCCTTTTCTTCATGCCCCCTAAGGTATGTTTGGAATTAGTCTAATTTAGAATATTAGTTTCTCAGGAACCAATGTTTTTAAATTTTTTTACCGGTATCGAGATACAGTGCCACACATGCATATATCAGTAACAAGAGGAAAGGCATCAGCACTGTTCCTTTAGCTCAAATTTATGTGTACTAACCAAAGGATTCATTATTTCTGCTCTTCCATGCTTAGATTTCCAAGTCAGATCTTTCATGACAGGGCTGTAGATGGAAAGCCATACTTTGAAATAAAACTTGAAGGAGTAAAGTGGGAATAAATGATCTTTATAAATGTAATCCAAGTAGTTATTATTTAATAGCTGATATTTTTGCTTCTCCCTTCCCACTTACTGCTGAACACCAGCAGCTTATAAAGAGAAAGAGCCTATCAGGGGAAAATAGCTGATTTTTTTCTGGAAAATTGGGATTTCTCTCTGGAATGTGTGTAAGTGCTGATATGTACACAATAAAGTGTGCATGCGTTTATTGGAACCAGTAGCTTTGAAACATTATATGTACATTGTCTCTCTATAAAAAAGAAAAATAGAAAGGAAAGAAAAGAAAGATGGTTCAAATTCAAATAAATTTCCAGGCTGATTTGGTCAGACACAGTAATGTGGGGATATGTAGCCAGGATGCAAATGCCTACATAATGTATTTGCTCTTTGAGTGTAGCTGCGTGTGTCCTCTCCATGTGTGTCTGCATGTCTATGAAGTGGGGTTTTTTTTCTGTGTGTCTGTCTGGACATGCATCCAATTCATTTTACCACTTCATCCAAGGCAGTGTAAGTCATAACAACACTCATTTAGCTGCGTTTGTCAATGCACATATTTGAGTTCATTTGAGATCTACTTGTTGTGGGCAGGACCTGTGCTTGTCCATAATGTATGTGTGCACACAGTTGTGAAGATATGGTTAGCCTGCTTTGGTCTGATCTGGAGAGGTGAATAACTCTGTGCAGAAGAGTGTATACAAGGGAGGTTTACTTTCACTAGCTTGCAGACAATTAGTACATTCTTAGCATACAGAATGCTGACCACTGAGTGCTTGTGACAACGGTAGGGTTAGTAATGATTGCCAATGTTAAAGATATTTTAAGTTATCAAGGTGATCATGTCCATATCCTTGCACAAAACTGATTCTATTTTCTCTCATTCCCACACACATACTCACTCAAAAAAATCAAAATTACAACTTTGTGAGAAAGCTGGCCTTTGTTTCTTAAGGGACTGCAGAATATGGCCAAGCCCGCTTTTAAGGGGTTTTTTTTTGCTTGCTTTTGCCTTATGCTTAGAAATACAGACCTTTAGATTTCTGATGCCAAGTTTGGAAATTGCATCCCTACTAAATGTTTTACAGGCACTTTGAGCTGTCTAGTGAGCCAAAGTGAGAGATTATATTCATCAGTTGTTCTGTCTACTTAATTTGTTAAGTGAAGTAACCTTCCTGAAGTGGGAGCATTTCACACAGTTTTCCAAAGAAACAGGATATTTTTTTTTTTAATGGCAACAGAAGTAAAAGTATTTCAGTCTCCAGCACCTTGAATAAAAATAAAGACTTGGTTTTTATTGTTTCATTTAATAATTTAGGCCCATGCAAACTGAATGTAAAAGAGGTATTGATGATCTGTTTTGCACTATTTTCTTACTTGAGTCATGAAATGTGATTCCCTAATATGATACAGAGTACCAGCATGGTGACACAAGTGCTTATACAGAGCTGAGAATACAAGGAGCAAGGCAGCAGAAAATTAGGGCATAGGTGCCTATCCCAATTCCCCCATAGGAAATGGGAGCTGGATTAAGCCTAAACCTCTAATTACAGAGGGGTAATAGTCTATCAGAACTCCCATAGCAAAAGGGAGTTGGATCAAGCCCAAGACTCTAATTGCATTTTTCCTAGCCATTTTTGTTCATATATTTTGTTTACTCTGGCTTGTCATTACATTATTTTGTAATTATTATTACAGGATTAGTGGCCATTAAATATCTGATTTCTGAATGGTATGGCTTGTTCCTTGTCACTGATGGCCCTGATCTATGTCAGAAAGGTTTGTATATTCTGATTGGTATAGCAAGAGATAGACACATTTATCTAATTGATTGAAATGGATCAAGGCTTATACATTTCCTACCAGCACCTCAAAGAGCCATACTGCTTCTCTGTGTGGAGAAAACAATCCAGTGCAGCGCCACACCAGCACTTTTTTCCTCCCATTTTTTATCCTGGTGTTCGTACCAATGCTTTTGAATTTCTGTTGTGAGGCCTTGATATATCTAAGGAATTTGATAAGAGAAGAGCATTACTGGCTATGTGATAGATAGCTACTACTTGGAGAAAGTTACAGTGCTATCTGTCGTTTTGGAGCACCCCAATACATTTGTTCAGTTTGTTCAATACCAGATTTCCTCCTGCTCTTCTGAGATTAACTCTGCAGTGGTATCAACATGTCGTCTACAGTGCAGATGTTTGGAGATTTGTCCTCTCTTTGAATTCCACTCCCAAACATCCCAGCTCTAGAGCGAGAAGAGAGTTCTGGCACACACCAGGCCAGAAGAAGTGTGCCCATACTTCCAGTGGTACCCTGACTGCACCATACTGGCAGTATCAGAACTACAGGGCTGTACAGAGGCCCTGATACACGATGGGAATTCTCACTGACGACAGTAGAAACTGCATGCGTCAGTCTAGGCAGGGCTCCAGGTAAATGACGTCAGTGTGGCTTGGAAAACATGAAAGTAGGAAATATATGCTGGAGCAAGGGGCATTTCTGCAGTCATTCCTCACTATATAATTTTACTTAGTTGCCAATTAATAATGTCCTGAGAAAGAAGGGTATAGCTTTATTTTGGAAATTTTATTGATTTTTCCTAATTTGTCCTTTCAATTTGTACCCTAATATGGAAGCTCAAAATTAGGGGAGGGCTTTAGCCAAGACAGGTGTAGGCTTCTGGAAAAGTTTTCTCACAGGAGTGGTGGAAACAGACAAGCAAATTAGTCCTAGATTTTGATTAATTAATGAAAGAGTTTAGATAGCAAGGTTGTCCAAAATAGGAAGGCTTTACTCATCAACACCGGAGATCCCATCCACCATATCTATCTGGGGAGCTGGGAAGGAGATAATTATCAATACTCATTGGAAGGATATGGTGAATCATTGATACAGCTATTAGCTGCTTTCTGGAACAGAAGGACTTTGACCAGTTTGGAGGTGTTTTGTTCCCAATTAATATATTTTTGGCTACAGCAGAGGTACAGAAACTTTGAACCAAATAGTAGAAGACGTGTCTGTCAATTAAACTATCCAGGAGATGTATTGGTAAGTGACCTTTGGTTACAGAGATATAAAGACTAAGTAACCTCAGTCACTTCACTTGAATCACTCAAGACTTAAACTGACAGAAAAGAGGGAGGAATGTCTTTCTCTTTGAAACCCTTTTATCGCTTTTAGAATAATGCAGCCTTAACGTATATCTCCTAACTGCAGTAGGAACTATGTTTTTCTTTCAGCCTGAACAGTATTTTGGTGTTTAGTTCACTCGACATAGTCTCTGTCAAAGAGGACCATTTTTTGGTTTTGAACTTACAAACCTGGTTTGCAGTGTTTCCAATATGTGCATTAAAATCTGTGGGACCACATCTCACTGTAGGCTTAACTTTTGTTAATATTTGGAAGGGACATTTGATTAAGAACAAACAGGGTGAAATAGATCATGATAAACAACAACAAAATGTTTAAAAATAGATCCAACTCTCCTGATAAAAACAGATTATTTTAAAATTTGCAATGAAGATTAGTTAGAACTGTTTCAATGATTTGTAAAATGTAGTATGAGAAGGCTGTTTTAGTGACTTGGAGTTTGCTGCCATGGGCTATGTGGAGCCTAGGAACTCAAGGAGGCAGAGGAGTAAGCTGGCCAGTCCAGCTTCAGTGTTCAACATGACCAAAATGCGCCAACACTCAGGTACTTCAGGCTGTGAGATGCAAGTGAACTTGTAAAAACTGCTCTCTTCAGCAGTTCCGTGTGCCAGTGGTAACAAAGGTAAGGAACCTATTTAAAACACGTACTTTAACCAAAATGTTTACCTTAGCATTGCTTTTTGGAAAAAGCAATGTAAAAATACCTGTCAGATACGTTTGAAAAGATAGGTTCTCTTTTAGCATGAGAGAAAACCATGTGTTTCATCAGTGGGGACTGACACTGAGGTAAGCAGGTCTTCTCTGTGTAGCTTAAATGACAAGACATTGTCGTGCTTCCCCCCCACCTCCTCAGTAACTGATGTAAAGTGTAGTACACCTGCAACCAGTGAAGTTGATGGAGTTTTGTGGGCATTCAGAGGGGCTGGCTCTGGCAGAATTCTGCTATAAAGGGGAAAAGTGCAGGGTTTGTGATACAGCTTTTGCAAACAAATACCTTAAATTGCATGTAATTTGACAGCTAAGCGTTTCCTTAAGCACTAGTATCAAGATGCTGACTAAAAAGTAAATAATATGAAAAATTTCTGCCAGTAAAATCTTCTCTTTCCTAATATAAATAAAAAAGTGGAGAAAATAATATTGTACATGCAAAATGTGCTTTTGCCTTTTTGAAGGAAAGACCGTGTATGAAGAAAAGTATTTGAAATAAGTTTAAGAAAAAGTAATATAATGCAATATTGTAAAAAAAAAAAAAGAAAAACTTTACAAGATTTTGCACACATCTGTAGTTCATTGTAACCAGGGGAAAACTGATTCTTCTGCAGAGTGCAGACTAACAGACAACATTCCACTGGTTTGGACTGGGGCTTTGTTTAGGTGATATGTTGGCCCTTGGCAGAGAGTGACTTCACAGTGTTAAGTGATAACATTATAGACACTGATTTAAACTAAAGTTTAACATTTTAAACCCACATTTCAGCCTCCAAAATGTGAAAATAAAGGTCCATGTTGCTGCCTCTCATAGTGGTTATTGCAGATCTCTGTGCTCCAGTCCTAAGAAGTCATGATGCTTTCCCAGGCAGAAAAAGGTCCCACTCTCTGTAGCTGTAGCTCATACAGGTAGTTTGCCACCATGTCACTGATAAAAGTACACGCAGTGCATCTGAATTTCTACTGGCATACATGAGAGAAATTGCTAAAATCATTGCAGCTGCAGATGTTTGCATCAGTAACTTTGTCATTAGTTTGTCAGTAAACTGTGGAGCTCTTTCCTCTTCAAATGTTTGGAAGCTTTCTACCATAGGTCAGTGCTATGTACCACCTAACTCCAGTTTCACAGAGCACATTTAATGTGTAGGGAACTGAATGCATGTGACTTCCCATAGGAGAGGGAAGTCACAACTAGAAGTTTTGCAGTCACTTCTCGGTAAGATGTGTGCCATAAACCCGTTGTAAAGAGTTAACACCACCGAGGGCTAATCACAGAACACTTGCTGACCTCAGGGGATTTCATCACACCATGCCCCAAGCACCTTTTGTGATCAGACCCATGAAGATGTTGCACAGGTCATACGTGCCTTGAGGGTTGTTGGTTTTTAAAACTGGTTAATGGCTGTTGTCTTTAGTGAAAAAAGTGCAACAAAAATGTTATTTTCTGCTGAATGCAGAATGTTTTAACTTTTCAGAAGATAGCACTTAGTCTTTGCTTACCCATCTGGCCCCTCGGGCTGGTCACTTTCAGAGCTGGGTTGTGCAGCTGAGGGTGCAAGAGCACAGCAAAGACGATGCCCTGAAACTGCAGTCAGTGGGGGAGTGACACGGAAGAGCCCTACCACTGACAACAGACCAAACTGTGACCATTGCATTCCAGTTCAGTTATAGACCTTTTAAAAAACAAAATCTGGGGCTAAGGCGCTTGCTTCGCCGTTTGGAAGTGAGTACTTGTAAAAGGGAAGGGAGGGGGGAAATTTTCTAGGAAAACACTGAAGTATCATGATCTATTGTGAAAGGGCTAATAAAGGGTAAAATCAGCAACTCTCTGGCTCATAATACCTGTGGAGAAGGTACTTTTTTTAAGTGGACTAACTCTTTTCATACCTTGTAATTTTTACCTTACTTTGTATTAAAGTACATTTTCTAGTTTAAATAATTGTCTTTATTAATGATTAATGGAATCCGAACTTGAACTTGCCTTATTTACAATTAAGGAAATATTCAAAATCACCTGAAAAGCCCTAATTTGTGTTTATCAGCAAGGCATTTTTAAATTCTTCTTAGAAGTTTAGCATAAGACCAATTACAAATTACATTTTAAATAGTTTCACATCTCGCTTAAATAGAAGTTTTTTACAGTTCTAGACTGAAATTTTAGATGTTTTGTTTTAATTTAGTGAGACAGCTTTTGGCTCAAGAAAGGGTTATTCCAAATGGAAAAGTTATCAAAGCTTTATTTTTGGCAACAGCTTTTCAAAACGACACGAGGTGTAGTCTGCTGAGCCTTGTGTAGTTTCAAGCTCTTGCTTTGCTTAAAGTGCTCACGACTTTGTTTGATCAGGCTCATAACTATCTTTGTCACCACAAATTGAGCCATCAGTGTCACTCCATTCCAAAAAAATATGTTAACCCTTTCCTACCCAGCACCTTCTCAAAGACTTGCTTCAACTCCAGCAAGAACTAGTGGTGGAGAACTTTGCTGGTTGATTTGGTAACTGTTTAACAGATCATCCTGATTTAACTGCTGGTTTTGGATAAAATAAACGAGTTTTCACCAGTTCTCCCTCTCTGCTCCTGGTTCACACTTTCTATATTTGCTGGGAAAATTTCTTGCCAGCTCGCCTCTTTGTGGGGGGAGAGGTGAAGCCTGTGGCTTAACAGCAAATAGACTAGAGGCATCAAGGTCACAGGTAAAACAGGTAGAACTACTAATTTTTCCAGCTGTATACTAGCAAAAGCATTCATCACAAAGGCCTGATCTTGACCAGCCTCCCATGCTTCTCCCTTGCCCTCACTATTTGACACCTGTAGGTTTGTGGGTTGGAAGGCAGCTTTCATCCCAGCTGTTACTGTGCCCTGTGTGCCTGGGGCCTCCCAGCCTGGGGGCTCACAAGTCTCCTGCTCTGTCCCTGCACCACACTCTGCTTGTACTCAGAGGCAATTTTACATGAGACTAAATTGCACTGCTTCCTGAAGGGATTTATAAATCCTGGGGGCTAGACCAAAACAATTAGCTCCAAAATAATTTTGTCCTGTAAAATAGCTTTGATCAACATCAGGACTAAACATGCTTTCTGTTCCTTACTGAAAAAAGTAAGGGATTTCTGCTGGCTATTTGGAGGCTAAATCCTACAACCTCTAGTGAATATTCATGCATATTCATAAAAAGAGTATCAAGGAACTCAATAGGAACATTTCTGTGGATCAGAATTATTCCTAGGAGGGCAGGTTAACATAACATAGCCCCAGCAAAATCTCCAATTGATAATGCTGCAATGCTTCCTCTTTTGGTACCTGACTTTTAGAGCTAAGTTTTGGAGGCAGTATATCAAAAGTAAAAGTTAAAACTTTTAATTGCATGATTCCAAATGCATTATACATCAAACAACATTAAGTATTTCAAATGAATTAAAAAACAAGTAAAAAAGCCTTTAGCTGTAGTTTTGTTTGAGTTTCTGTTCTTGGATGTTTGGGATCTGCTACAATCAGTTCTACAAAAATTAAAATCTCCAGGACAAGCAGCTTGAATCTTTAACTAAATAAGCAAAATTTTGCACAGTACTAGAGTTTTTAAAGTAAAGAAATTGGTGATTTGATTTGTAACAATAATTTGCAGATTTAACTTTGGAACCAGCTTTTTCTTCCAGATGAGGGAGGACCAGAAGTAGCCAGAACATTGAGAGAAGGTAACTATGTAAGCTTTCAAAGCTGCTTTGGTAACATTCTGTCTACCACAAACATTATTTTCACAGAATCATAAATCCATACTTTCATATGAAGAGAAATTTCATACAAATCTCTTGACCTCCATAGTTAATTCAGGGAAAATATCTACTGCCTTTAAATGTATTGCCTGAAATCACTTACTTCAGAGAAAAAAAAAAAAAAAAGAAAATAAAATCTTGAGCTTCATATAGTTTTATTTGAATTTATTACATATTGTGAAATATTGATATACAGAGACAAGTCCTCTTAATTATCAAGAATTTAGACTTGAAGGAAAATAAAAATTAGAAAAGATTAAAAGTTAGGGAAATTATTTTAGAACTGCAGGCATCAGCCAGATAATTTCAGTGGGCAGCTTTTTTAAAATGTGAGTATTTATACTAAATGGCATCCAGTTCAGAAATAATTTTCAGGGAAGATATTTTCTTATATTCTGGGAAGTTAGACTCATAATAG
Organism: Polioptila caerulea; assembly: GCA_013397295.1. Classification (NCBI taxonomy): domain Eukaryota; kingdom Metazoa; phylum Chordata; class Aves; order Passeriformes; family Certhiidae; genus Polioptila; species Polioptila caerulea. The sequence continues at coordinate 1,258,457 of VYXF01011505.1, read as the reverse complement.
CCAAAGTACTACGTAGCATGCAGCTAAATATAAAACAAAATAAGATCAGTTATCTAATATAGATATAAATACAAGTATTTGTGAAATCTATTTAGAACAGTGTTTTATACCTTAATGTACAGATGAAAAAGCTGAAGTGGGAATATTGTATACTTTAGCAAAAATACCAGCTAATTTTTTTTTCCTTTTGCTGGACTTATTTCCTAAAAATAATAAAAAATATTTAAATTATCAAATATGTCCAAAGAATAAGCATACCTAATTTTTACTGAATTCATATGGTAAAAGTTGGGAGACAATTGGATTTTAAATTCTTCTGGACAGATCTTGCTCTCCTGAAATGAGTGGTAAAATTCCATTTGCCTTCAAAAGGAGCTGAATTTTATGTCAGCTTTTTAAATAGATTTTATTAACTCTTCATTATTCTGCTAAACAGTAAAACTTCACTGTTTGTTTAAAATCAAAGTAACAAAAATTTTAGACTAAAATCTAAGCAAACAAGGACAAGCAAATACTGTTAAAAAAAGCTTTTGGGAGATAGCTATTGGTAGCCTATTGGCTGATAATTTAATAAAAAGTATTCAGCCTTATTTATCTACTGTTTTAAAGTGGTTTATAGGACTTAGATGTTTTAGATTCTCCATTAACATATACAGGATGCAAAAGAAATAAAGCCCTGCCCTTGCAGAATGAAGGTAAAAATATGTTTTGACAATTAAAACAATTAAATCTAGCTGCTGAATCTAAAATTTAGTTACCTAAGAATTGACATTTTTATGTTAGCATTAGGAAATAAAATAGGGATGTCTTCACATCAAAAAAGAACTTCTTTAAACAAAATATACAAATTTGGTCTTTCAGGCATTAAAAAATTATTTGTATTTGTGAATTTAAATTTGTAGTTTAGTAAATACATTGTTTAAATAGTAGGCAGAGACAACCGTTGAAGAAGGATAATTGGTAGGATTAAAACTTAAAGTTTGTACAAAAGGAAAATACTTTGATAAGGGCAAACAGTAAGCATAAGTCAGTTTGGGGTTCATCACTATCCCATTTATTCCTTTATATCATACTAATTCATATGACTTTCAGACAAAATTGTTAGAATTGTTACTCATCCTTACTGAATATATTTCTATTAAAAAGTTATGCTTTTTCCTCTTTCAAAAATTGTTATTGATTTTTCTATAGAGAAGCAGGAAAAAAAAGTAAATTTGATCATAATTCACAAATACTCCTATTGATGCAGACTTTTAACTCTGAAATTACTAATAGGAAATTATTTGAACATTTTTTAATAAGTTAATTTATGTAAGAAGCTTTTTGAAGGTTATAATATTATCTTATAACTGACTGCAGCTAAAATACAGTCTTTTTCAAATTGAATACTGTACATAATAATTAACAAAACATGTAGATGTAGATACAGTTACAATTATTAGGAACATTAATTTGCATTGTTGAATCTTAGTGAGGAGTTTGTTCTTTCTTAAGGCTCTAAAGTAGTTAGCACTGAAAACAAATTGAGATTAAAAGAATCTGTTTCAAATCTTTCTTAAAAACCTGAAAATTGTTGCTAAACCTTTAAATGTGGTTTCATATATTTTTGCCTATAATGTATAGGTTATTTATAAACACTTTTTGGGATAAAATATTTTTATTTATGGATAGTTCATATTTCATTAAACTGACTGAGCAGACAGGGCTACATCATATTTGTTTGTAAGTTTAACTAAGACCTATTTAATAGAAAAATGAGGTAGACAAATATCCTAAATAAAGTTTTATCCAAATAATAGCACTTGTAATAATTATTGTGTGTTAAAAGTCCTCAATTGATCGTGTATCTGGAAGCTCTCTGTTCAGTTTCTACTTAATATTCTTGGAGATTTTTCCATTTATGGCTTTCAGAATAATAAACACAATATCCTTGTTGTTTTTGAAATTTATGATAAAGAATAAATATTGATTTTGTTTTGACATCAAGAGAAATTACTGACAGAAGGAAATATGCAGCAATTTTGCACAAGTAACTTTATGAAGTTTTAAAGTCTTTGCAGGGAAGGAGTTAAAAGAACAAAAACAAGCAAACGACTCCCCACCCCTCCCATATTTGAATAAAAATATTTCTAAATGTCAGCTACAATTTTTTTTAACAGGGGAAACAGCTTTTTTTGCTTTGGCACAGTATTAAAATTCAAATAATAGCATTAAAATTCAAGATGAGAGTTCTACCACAAAACTTAGCTTTTCAAAGGTCTGGACAGCTCCTTAAATTTAATTGAAACTACATTCAAAAATTATGTTTTCATGTACTAAGTAAACCTAAATGTTTACCTTGGAAAAGAATAACTGCATATATCTGATCAATGGAGAGAGGAACACCACAAAAGTGATTTTTTTTTTCCCAAAGGAAAAGAATTATTTCTGTACAAAATTTAAATCAGTGGGCATTTGTTTCTGGCTGTATTAGTGCTATAATCAGTACAGGGAGGTAGATTTTACCAACTAAATGGAAGGTAGGTACAGTATGATCTGAAGTGGGAGCAAGCTCAGAGTTGCCTCAGTGTAGTGGCAGCACATAAATGTCAGGAAAAAAGTTCAACTTCTTTAACTACAGTTTCCACTGAGATACCACCTTAAATTTGAATTTGCAAATTGTATGTGCTTCAATGAAATCGTGGGCTTTGAAAACATACATTAACAGGCTTAAACATGATGATGTTATTAACTATTTCAGTAGTTAGAAAGAGAGCTCTGTAAGTCATAATGTAAGCCAAAAATGGAAAGCAGAACTGAGGTGTTAATAATATGCTTCATTCTTTATTTTTAAAAGAACAGTTTTAGGAGTGAATAGTAAATTCTCTAGAATAAATTCACAAATGTATATACTTTTATATACTCTATTACTTTTTAACAATGTTTCATTCTCCTGTCATAAATTATGACATTAATTATGTCATCTTTTTGCTCTCCAGAAATTATGTCAAAGTTGCTGAAAGAGTCAAAATATTACCAGTTTAAGTCCCCCGAAAAGTTTTCAAATATTTCTATATTTCACATTACAATAAGGCACATGTGAAAGAAGATTCAATGTAATTCATTAATTTAAAAATTTCCAATGATGAAGATTCAGCTATAAATTATTATTCCAGTAAACTCTTACTTTATAATATTAGTTTTTTTTTTTTCTGTGGGATACTGTAAATATAAAACAAAGTCCTACATTCAAAACTCCAGCTGATAATAGAATAAGACTGGGCAAGGCAGAACTTGGAATGCAGTTTCCTCATTTGTGACTGCAATCTTATAACCATAGGAATATCTATATTAGAGGTTCCAAACAGAATACTTTTCTTCTGCTACAGTTATCTAGATTTCTATTCTATTTGCTGAGACTAATATTTTTGCCACAGTTTTCATTGTTAAGATATTTCAAATAAGAAGACCCAGTTGCTTGGTCTCTGGTCTCTAAAAATCCGTCCTGTCAGGATGAGAATTAATTAATACAGCTTTAATTAACTTTAAGTTTTCTCTTTCCCTTTTTCTCCCTGGTTAATTTGGTAGAGGGCAAAAATAGAACTCAGATTAGTGTAATTTCATCTGCCATGGCAGGGGGGTTGGAACTTGTTGATCTTTAAGGTCCCTTCCAACTCAAACTATTCTGCGTTTCTGTAATTTCCTGACTCACATCAAATCCTCTCTTTTTGTAGGAAAAATTCTTGGGGTAATAATGACATGCTGCTACTGGCATGAATTTGTTAACCTAAAATATAATATTCATTAAATTTAAATCACTCAAAAAATCCAGTTCATTTGCCTCAATATTTATCAGAGTTGCAAATTGGGATTTTAGTTATTAAATCTTAGTGTTAATGGTCATTATACATATCATATAGAATGTTATTTAAACAATCAGGCCCCATGCTTTTAAGATTTAAAGCAACAACTCAAGTCATCTTCATCACTGTTCTGCTACAATAATGCAGCAAATCTGTATTTCATGACACAGGGATTTAAGATGAGATGGTACTTTGTGCACAAGGGCATCTAATTGGAACAAAAGGGAAAGCAGTCAGAATATGAGGATATCTGGATTTAAGTGGGTTAGCACTAAAGTTCTTTGTAAATTGCTTAACTGGTGATACAAAATTTCAATTCATATAGAACCATAGGTGTGAAGATACGAAATTATACAGGTGTGTGGTGTTTATATTTCCAGCCAAGAGCTTGTCAGTGATCTTTGGGCTCATGTGATAGCAGTGACTTGTACTGCAGCCCAACTGCACCCTGAAATGGAGTCTGGAGTTGAGATGTGGATGAGGTGGAGGTACAGGCTGGAACACAAGCCTGCCCACCCTCAGAGCAGCCCAGCTCTTGGATGGGGACCATTCCAGGTCTGTGGTGCCCAAGTCCTCCAGAAATTTAGAGTCAGGTATGTTTTGGGAAAAACTATTTGGCTATGTTCTAGTGTAGTCAGTTTCAATTAGGTTGTATTTATCAGAATTTTTGTGTACAATATTCTGTATTTATGGCTTGGGCGTTGTGATTATTTTAACTGCTTGCTTAAAAGAAACTAAAATTTTAGGAATAGAGAAGAACTACTTTTTCACCACCAAAAAGTACTGTATATAGAAGTCTGTATAAATAACATGTCACCTAGCTGCTGTTATATTTTTTCCTTATGCCTATGAGGTGGGAGGTAACATGAAGGAAGAAGGTATAAATGGCTGCCTTAAACTAACAAGTGGTAAAAATCAAGTGGACGCTGACAGAATCACTTACCATCTGTGGGAGTTTCACATGTGTATCATCTTCCAAATTTAATTAAATTCAGATTTTTTCCTGTATACATTTTCTGAAATTTCAGAGTTCACTGGTCACACGAAGATGTACAACATTAGTGAGGTATGGGTCATATTCTCCAACTGCGTGGCATACAAGCTCTGAAGGTTCAAAAGGAAGAAAAAAATCTCAGNTTAGTGAGGTATGGGTCATATTCTTCAACTGCATGGCATACAAGGTTCAAAAGGAGAAAAAAAATCTCAGCTAGGTTGTGTCAATTAACAGTGTTCTTTCCATGCTTAGTTTATTTGAGGAGTTCAGCAGAGTGAAGTTTGAATTAATCTGCCCAGTCTTCTCTTTTTCTTGATTTTATGCTCTGGATGCTTGCTGGGTCCCCTCACAAAACACAGTAGGACCATCTCCAATACCATTCATATGAGAGACACAAAACCTGGGCAGAAATGCCCGACCTTAACCTGTGTGAAGTGTCCACTTGGTACTGCTTTGATCAGGAATAGGTGCCTGGGTCCACAGCCACTGTGTACAGATAGGTCTGTCATCTATGATCCTGTGGATAACTATCAGGCCAAATTTTTCTTCTTGCCTTCCCTTTTCTGATTTCTGATTAGTTTAACTATGGTTGGGTAGAAGGTGAAGAATATTTTGCTATTAGCTGTGACTAGAAATCCTACATACAGTATTTAGACAAATATTGTAAAACACCATTAATATTGAAGTGCTGTAAAATCATACAGGACAGTAAAAAATGTCCATGGAAAAGACTGACAGGGCTTAATTTTTTTTCATAAAAATCTGTAGGATCATTGATATTACTTTTATAAAGCACTTTATTTTTTTTTTTAATAGGAAAAAATCAAAGTCACACCTGTGATATTTAAGAAGCCAGAACACTGTATTTTCTTTCTATGGAAGTCTACTGAATTTTGTTTAATCCCATTTAAATTGTTACATCATGCTCATAACTGCACTGTTGAAAAGCCACTCGCTTAGTGCTAATGAGTGTGTTCTGACACTTGAGAATGACTTGACTTGGTTCCCAGCAAAGGCAGGGGTGTACCATATAGCCAAGATAAGTTGGACACAGCTTGGTTTGCAACCCATGAATATGCATTTTTGAGGAGTAGACATAGTATGGTTTTATCCTGAGGATAAAAATCGATGTTCTGTTAGTCTCCTGTTAGTAGATCGTTTCTGATATTCATTATGCTACAAATTTCTAGCCAAACTTTTATTGTCCAGAGGGTGTTATTTTTCACACTAGCAGGTTAAGAGGGTGGGAGATGTAAGGGGTCTTTTGCAAGAAGTTTAATATTAACTGAGTTGAATTTCATTTGCCTAGGTGCCCTGGAATGTCAAATAAGATGTAGAAAAAATTTCTATGTAGAATATATGTATGAACATGTAGAACATGAAGTAAAATAAGCTATTTAATATTTGCTGTGGGAGAAATCACGCACTATCTTCTTCCAGAAACAGTTGGGAAAGAACTTGGGAGTCTACAAAGCTGGTCTAAGAGCAAGAAAACAGAAGGACTAAGTGGCAATAGGTTGTTTTTATAACTGAATCTCTTCAAAATGGCAGAGGGAAATAGTGCAAGCTCATCAGCTGTCTGCATAAGACCCAAACAGTACCAGGATCATAATGCAGTTTGAGACAGGTGAAGTCCACAGGATTTTTACACATGCTGAGCACTTCTTCCAGCTGAGTGGTGTGTAGTTCCTTCCCATTCATCCATTAATATCTCATTCAGAAAAACCAGTGCTTTCAGACTCTAAGGACCATGCCCTACTTTTTAATTGTAGGATACTGAATATATGGCAAAAAAGTAGGCACTAAATGATGCACCATTGATCAAATCTGATAAATCTACTACCAGTCAACCCATCCTTAGGGGAAGTTTTATGTATCTTTTTTTTTTAAATCTCAAATGGAAATAATGTGTGGTGCAGTTCCTTTTCCTGTTAGCAGGCAGCATATGCACTTCCTTATTTTGCAATCTCCTATATGCAATGTCATTATGTCCTTTAGTACAGTTTATTGAATTTTTGAATCTGTGATTTTCCTTTTGATTCACCTCTCTCCCTGTCATTGTCTTGAATTCTTCCCTTTTTTGATAATAGATTATTGTACTTGCTGCCTGAAAAGTCCCTTTTTCTGGGAGACTGGACTTAGTGACAGCAAGCCAAAGTAGTTGGTAGATCTGTGTCTACACTAGATACTTTCAGGAGCTTCTCTGTCCTCAGGCTGTCAAAACTGAGATACTCCAGACAAACTTTGGGTTTTTAACACTCGTGCGTATCATTATCCTTTAGCAACCCGTGGTTTGAGAAACAATTGTTTAGCAGAGGTGAAGTTCCCATTGAGTGATGAATTCTCCAACAGCACAGTTTTAGAAAGAAACAGAAAGCAGGTTTGTTTAACCTGGATTCAGAGAAGGTCTGGTGACAGCGGCAGAGGACCTGCGTAATTCCATGACAGCGCAAAGGCTCTGTGATACCTGAGTTACAGCTACCTTTCTCTCATGTTTCTCTACAAACAAAATTATTCTTGGTAAGAGATATGGGCCTTTTTGATGTTGGTATACTTACTTTAAAGAAAGAATGAAAGTATTTTCCCCCTATGTTGTGTATCTATTGTTTTAGATCTCTTGATCAGGCAGTCTTTAGTTAGAAGTTGGAAAAGACTATTGAAAAATCTATGAGGTTGTGTTACCTTGGTTGTTTAAAATAGGGCCAGATAGGATTTATAATCCATGTGTTGTAATAGTCACTGTATCTCTGAGAAAACTCTGCTGTGCAAGCAGGAAGATGCTGTTCGATTACAGTCAGAGGAGGGGTTCCAACACTACTGGGATTCTCTCCATGGATCCCCACCCCCTGAGATAGCCTGGTTATTGCTATGGTCGTCTTGGTCTGTCCTATGTGAATGTCCCATTGAGTTAGGATCAGAGCACTGCCTAAAGATCAGGAAAAGGTAAAGACAGCTAAAGTCTGGTGTATTTGAGACTGAACTAAAGTGAAAGAGAGGTGAAAAGTCAGCGATCCTAGGCTGTGCTCCCCTCACCTATCACAGACACTGTTTGACCTGTTCATGTGTCTGTTCCTCTGTTTAACCTACCTGTCATGACAGCTACTTTCCAGTTGCAAGGATTATGAATAATGTGACTATTACATAGCACCAGGTGTCATGCCTGGTGCCTTCCAAGACAAATGCACACACAAGTATTTGTTAACAGTTGCTCTGCTCCTTGTTTCTAGAAGGGAAAAGGAGAGAGGAGCAGACTGTCCTTGTGATAACCTCTTGTACTGCAGCAGAACCTGTCAGAAGAGGGCTGCAAACCATTAGGAACCCCAAGGAGAGGCTGCAGAGCCCATCAAAACTGCTGGCATAGCTAGGACAGGCACCTCATGGAGAGTTCCCTTCTTTGCACTTCAGGAATTAATATAACATTAAGTATCTTTGAAGTAACACCAACCCTCTTTCCATCATCTTTCCCATGTAACTGTCTTCAGCCTCTCTACCACTCTTACAGTATTTCGAAGGGTTTATTGAAATACTTGCTGTGAGGCCTTAATATCCTTATTATTTGAAGACAAAAGAAAAATGGCAATCACACAGCTAAAATTATCCGGTTATTCTGGTTTTAGAAACACAAAAATGTACAGCAAATATTTATATAAAATTCAGGTAAAATACAGGCTAGAATGCCCCAGAAGGAAATAATTTCTATGAGTGCACCAAGAACAGCATTTAAGAACAAGGCTATGATATGAAGGACATCCTTTAGAGGAACCATTTTGAAATATGCCATTGTATTTCCTGTAATTATTTATCTGATTCCACCAATATTAATTGATAGATATTTACTGGTTCATGAGTGTTCACTTAAGCTTAATCCTATACTAAAGAAATTGATACAACTCAGAGTTATTGCCCTAAAAGCTAATGCAAGAAAAGCTGGCAGTGGCAAAGTCTTTCTCCCAGGACACTATTAGTGGGGCAGATGCAGCCGTGGATGAAAGCCTGATGTAAAATCTGTATAATAGTTAACTCCCACCAGAACACTCTATCAACAGCGCGGTTTGACATTAGAAAATTAGGGACAAACAAGACTTAGGTATTGCTGTTAGGAAAGAGTGAATTTTGGCACTTAGGAGGAATGTGGATTGATAACCTGGGACAGCAATGTAGCACGTTGTGAATATGTGAAAGTCGGTGTTGTGATCATGCTTTCCAGTAAACTAAGTTTTCTGTGACCCAGGTCACAGTGGTGTGTTTTTGTATGGCACTGAGGCACCTTAAGGTGTGATTTACCTAAATGAGTGAATAACCCCGCTGAACACGGGGTGTATTTGTACGCTTGAAATTTAGTGTAAGTCTCGTGTTGAACTGGCCTTGGAAACAAAAAGGATGTCTTCTGGGGAAAGGAGAAGAGGTGTTGTGGCTGAGAAGGCAGGCAAAGGCAAATTCTTTGAGAGAGTAGTTACTCCTGTGTAGTAAAATCTAGGAAAACAGAAAGCACGAATGTGTGCTACATTGTGCTGTGGAAGCTGCTCGGGTCTTGACGTGTAACGTGACAATATAAGTCAAATGTACAGTACCAGAGATTACTGGGATAGAAAAGTGTGTGAATGTGAAGTAGATGGGTATGTGATCACAATGCAATTCCATGTTTTAATTCACATTTCATATGGTGAAATAAATAGTAGTGTAAATAAACCTATGATATAAGAGTACTCACAGGAATTGCATACGTGAGCATACACAACAATAATTTCTGTAAGCACCTAGTGACAATTTCTATGTGTGCTTGTGGGACACAAAATTTCTATGAAAGAAGTTGAAAAGTGATTGTTGCTTGGGTCCTACAAACCCCTAAGTCTTCCCATTAAGTCTCAGTGTCTCAGAAGCCCTTATGTCTACCAAGGCAGAAACTGCAGTGCTTTGGTAGCTAGAGGAAGATTCCATTGTATGTACATGTGCTTGTCTCCATGTGTGTGAGTTCACAGCGGTGTTTTGGAGTCTGCACCATAAACAGGGCAGGTAATATAAAAGGGAATATACAGGTTTGGAAAATATAAATGGAAGCTGGTTTTTGCACCACTGTTGATTGTTTAGTTGCTTAGAGCATTGTGGTTTACCCTGAAAAAATGAGGGTTACACAAGTGTATGCTTTGGAAACTTTAGTTAGGCGAGGTTCTGGTGCAAGACAGTGAGGGTTCTGTCTGGGCTGGAGTCTTTTTTAGAGACTGCACTGGGCGCAAGAAGGAGAAAGAGTTACCGCGGTTGGTAGCAGGGAGACACAGTGTTTCCTTCCCCATGCAAACCAAAGTGAGCATATGCCCTCTAATTTCCCACGGCCTATGTCAAGAAGAGTATTTATTGCTAATTTTAAAGCATACAGAAGGGTAAATGCAGGGACCATTTTCTTCCCCTTGAGTTTGCATAGGAAAATAAGTAAAGGCAAACATTGTATGTTATAAGGGGTATATTGGCCTGCATATGGCATTCTTTTGTTGCAGATTACAGACCCAGTGGTCTGATTCCACTATCACTGAAGTGAATGGCACATTTCCTACTGATTTGAGGGAAAGAAAGTGCAGACTGCAACCCAACATGAGACAGGTGAAGGCTGCTTCTTTAGAAGAATGCTACCCGTTATATTTAGGCTGCCAAATCACTTTTTCTTAGTGTCCTAGGAAGTAGATGGACACGAATTGTTTGTATTAAAAGTGTAATGAGGTTTGTTTAAAGATGTAAATGTTGTCTTTAACATAGCTGACCAAAAATATAAAAGATTGTGGCAGTTCGTGAAAGTGAAACTAGCTGAGAACAAAAGTGAAACCAACAGGCAACTCTCCCTTCCCAGGCTGAGTGAAATGCAGAAATCCTAAAGTGTTGATGCTTAACAGTAAATTTGAATTTTAAAATTTCCTTTACTTTTATTACTGTGAAAAAGTGTTGCTAGTGATCTAGACAAAGATTTCTCCTAAGACAGATGTTTTCTCATGATGGTATCTCTTTAAAAAGTCAGAACCAATTAAAAATGTCATTTTTTTTTTCTTTATGATATTTAGGGGCCTCTGTACACATTACCCTTTTTTTCTTTCTCATGCATTTTCCTTTTGCATGCATTGAATCACAGACTTGTAAGTCATGTACCCTTAATATTCTGAGAGAAGCATGTGCTAGAGCAGGACAGAATTGACTTTGCTTTACAAAAGTATTAGTGACTGCAAACAGCAAGTTTCTAGAGAAGGAAAAGAGAACGTATCTTTAAAAATATATTAAAATGATGGTCAAATGTGTTTAATCAATAAAACACAAAAAAATGAGAGACAGTGTAGCAATGGGAAGAGACAGATATTCAGTTCTTCCTGCCTGATCTGGTAGGATCAGCAGGAGACAAATGTACAGGAAAGTGGGAAAATACCAAACAAAATAACAGCAGAGGGTAAAAAAAAAGCATTGGATGCCAGGACAAAAAGAGAGAATGGAGGAAATAAGTGATTTAGATAAGTTAACTTTGTGCAAAATTCTTCCTTGGTTCACATTTGTCAGTGTCTAGGAAATTGTGTGTAAAAACACATGTGCAGCAACAGTCTGCTGTAGATCTAAGCAGTATGAGGAGGGTAAATATATGGAAGGAAAAGGGTAGGAGATGACAGATTTTATTTTTTCAAGGCAGTTTTGTCATGAATACTACACCCTACAGTGCTGAGGCTTTCTGAACACTATTTATGTTGATAACACTTATTAAATGACAAACCCACCAAAGCAAGGTGGGTTTTTTTTTAATTTAGCACACTGAATTTGTATTCATTATCTTAAACATTTTTCCCTCTCAAATTTGTTTGGANGGGGGGGGTGGGGAATGGTGTATAGACAGTGATTCTAGCTGATATCTACCTCACAAGCGGAGGGAGGAGATAGAAGTCTCAAAACTACAGGCCTATGTAAATTCTGAAGCATCAGAAGTCAGTACAAAATAATACAAATCACAGAAAAATGGGTAAAGCAAAGACCATGTTTACCTGGGATGGTATTCAACTTTTAAAGCAGAGGAGGGACAAGTTGCCGTGGGAAGAAATATCTCAGGACTTTGTCCCTCATGTAAATGGCTTTAAAAATTTTTTCAGTGTATGTAAAATATATATTTTTTTAAAACATAAGATAATACCACTTGCAGATTATATGTGGCTAATGAGATGGAGCATGCAGTGATATAGAGGCCTCTAAGAACTGAAAACCGGGCCTGGGGAATCTGGTACTTCAACTGACAATGTATGAAACTAATTTTTGACATGCGTACCTGACTTATCAAAAACAATTTTGAGGACTCAGACTAGAATGTATTAAGAGTTCTTAAAATACTTTGCAGACCGAAAGATATAAAGCTTTTTGAGGGCCAGATAATTTGAATGTGCAAAAATGTGCCTGGGTATACAATCATTTAAATCTATTTCCTCTTACCTTACAGAGAGCATGGCACAGCCCCTGTTCTGGGGCAGAAGGACGGACGTCCGAGGGACATGGGCATCTCTTCTCAGGTAACCCGCTCTTACTGATGGCTTGAGAGAGAGAGAAAAAATAACTTTTCTGTTCAGATTAAGTAATACCTGACCTTTTGGCCTTTTATATTTTGGTGTTTATTGACATTTCAGACAAACACAGATACTTTTATTTTGAGAGAGGTGAGGAGGCAAAGTGTTGTGAGGGAGGGAAATTATTGCCAAGTGCTTCTGATGTCCGATCGGTTGCAGGAGAACAGCAGTGCTGACAGTGGTATTCTGGATTTTCCCATTAAAAGATGCAAATGAAAGGATATTATAGAAGGATCAATGTATTTGTGAGCTGTGCTGTGTGTTTCAGTTTGCTTCATATTAGAATAGCTAATAAATTGGAAGTAGATGCTACAATCTCTGGTTGGTCAAAGACAGGGCTAGAAAAAATAGTTCTCTCTAATTGTACATGGGTTTTTTTTACAAATATATTTGATGTGGTAGCAATTAAAAGTAGTCTGTTTTGATTAAGTTGAAGGGCTGAGACTTGGTTTTAAAGCATGCTGGTTAATTAAGCAAGAGTCAGTAAATGGCATAAAGCTCTAGATAGGATGCTTTTTGAGAAAAATGCAGTTGCTTGAGGTCAAAATAGACAATAAGTAAAATTTTCTGATCAGGAAAGAGTCTGTATTTCTGAGATATTTTATACTTTGTGTAAGCTTTTTATACACCAATAGATAGAGGAGCTGTGCTAAAGTGTTAGAGTTGCTATTGTGTTACGGTACGTCACTTGCTCTTCCTGGTTTGAATTGTTGATTCAACTCTGATAATTAAGACAAGAGAGAAATGTAAATTCTATTTACCAAATGGGATGTTTGAAGAATTGAAAAAAGTGAGAGATTGAAAATTATTAGAAGTCTCTAAAATCTGTAATGTTGTTCTGTAGCCTTTGAAAAGGCAGAAATCTAAATAATAATATTTCTACAGGCAAAATAATATACATTATCTAAAATAAAGTATAAACTGCTGTTAGAAGAGTTTTGAAATAAACAGTATGTGCAGATAGGCAGTTAGGATTTTTAAGTATTTTTCTTCCCCTATTCTCTCTCCTCAAGGAAAATGGAAGGATTTCTTTCAAATATAAAAGGAATAAATAAATGCAATTGGAAGGAAACACTATGCTAGATATTTGGTGAAATTTGTTTTCTTAGAAGTATTTTGGTTTTAAATGTCAGTGCTGTGAAATAGTTCAGATCTCAAAGTTTGTGGGGAGGAAATGTTTCAGCATCTTTGTTCATACCTGAGGAATCCATTTTAGAAGTCTATTTTCCCTGTTTGCAAAATACATTTTTATTAGATCTATGTATTTGGGTTAAGACTTACTTAAAATTACTTAATTAGGTTATACTGAAATTCTAAGTGATTTAAAAAGAAGGATTATGGTAATATGACAAAACATAACACTATTTTCATTGAAATTCTTAAATAAAGCCCTTTTAACATGCCAATTTTAAAAATCTATAAATTTAGGGTGTTAAAATTGTACAAAATATAAGAAGGCTGAACTTATAATGGAATGTATAATCCTGTACCAGTGAGCAGGGATTTTGTAGTTACGTCTGGAACATGGCAGGAGGTCATTTACACCTGCAGTTTGGTTTTGAGCATTTCTTTTCTAGTATTGTCCTTCTTATTACTTTATTATGTGTATGTAAACGCTTATAAAATGTCTATGGTTGATTTGCAATGAAAAAATGTAGAGAAAGAGGTAACAGTGTAGGTGCGCTAAGCTAGATGGGGACTGATTGTGTTTTGCCAGGAAATTCTGAAAAATATACCAAAGTAAAAATTGCTATGGTAAAGAATAAATTCTAAGTAATTGAATTCGTGCTGTTTGAAATAGCATGGCAGTGAATTGTCTTTAAAAACCTCCTCTAAGTGTCCAAAAGCAGTGCAACATAAAAAGGTTTTCCAATTGTGTTTTCTCTAGATAAATCTGTGGGCTTGTAGGCTGATTTCAGGGGCAGGGTATTAAAAAATGAACTTAAAATAAAGAAGCTATGTGTGTGCTTTTCTCACAGATAAGTTTGCGGGGTTTTTTCCTAAAAAGGAAAACGTGTATGTTTTTCTTTCTTCTGTGTTGTTTATAGTTTGAAATAATTAATAAATTTGTAGTGATTTATTTTTTTTTTAAAGACGTATTTGTATGAAAAATCTGGCAGTAGGTTTGTTTTACTTGTAATTTAATATTGGAGAAATAGCAGAATGTTTCTGGATATTTGCATTTGTTTCAGAGGTTGGAGCCTAAACCAGATTTCTGTGTAGTCTGTCAGGCAGTTACACGTCTGAGCATGTTACAGTCTGTAGCACTACAAATTAGAGCTATTTGACTTTTATTTGCTGCATGAGGCTTTCACCAAAAAAAAAAAAAAAAAAAGAGGAAAAAAAACAAAAAAAAAAAG
>VYXF01011505.1:1230220-1242796 GCA_013397295.1 Polioptila caerulea | reverse complement strand
TGCCGGGGTGCCCGGCCAGTCCTCCCACCCCCGGTATCGGCGGAGCCGGCCCCTCCCGGTGCCCCTCGCTGCCCGCCGCTCCGGGCCGGGCCGTGGGGCATCAGCGCGGTCCGGCGGGGCTCGCCCGGAGCCGCGTCCTTCCGACAGAGATTTGCTTTGGTTAAAGCACCCGGGCGGCTCGTCCGCGCCGGCTCTGGGGCTGCTGCCGCCCCGCCCCACCCGCGGCTGCTCGGGGNGGGCCCCGGAGAGGCAGCGGCACACGGGCTGCTGCGGGTGCGGACCTTCGCTTCCACTGCGCGCCGAGCCCGAGAGCGGAGCGGTGCCTTCCTGCGGCCTCCTCCGCTGCTCAGCCTGCGCCCATAGCAGAGGCTGGCACGGGGCAACAGGGCATCGAGTGCTTTTATCTGCAAGTTGGGTCTTTTCCTGTGGGTTTTCAAAAGGTGAAGTGGAAGAATGACGGTGCATGAAGGCGCTGGAGTGCGTTGAAGTTTTGGGACAAACCCCGGAAGCAAACTGAAGTTGGTAGTTTACCTGGTAGAGGGGCATTTTCTCTCCGGACAAAGCGGGGAGGGAAGCAAAAGAAGGCAATTGATACTATGTTTTAATTTATTTTAATTTATACCAATAATGCGAAGTCAGTTCTTGTTAAACTTTCTGATGTTTTAAAGTAGCTTGTTAATTAACTACAGATAATTTACTCTATATATCAAAGGAATGACAAATAATAAATCAGTTGGAAGTGAGATTAGTAAATTTTATTTGTGTATTTTTGTTTTCCTCCTTATGTTTTGGAAGCAGATCTTGAAAGACAGTGGTGTTATGCATCCACAGTCAGCTGAACTTGGGGCTGAGCATGCCTAAACTTCTCTTGTTCCATTCTCTTGGGAATGGAAAGATTCTTGTTTGGTATTTTCCTTGCTAATGCTAATCCTCCCGAGATTCAGAAGACGACTAATTTATTTGTTAACTAATAAATAAAGTGCAAAGAAAATGACACTGTTGAGCTCCAACAACAACATGAAAAGGAAGTATGTCACAGTAGGCTTGTTTTCTATTGCTCAGTTTCTGTGAGAGCTCTGAGAGGAACTCTACAAACATTTTTGTGTCAGAAAGCACATCAGATTTTGCCAATTATACCACCTGAAATACAGTTTGTAAAGTATACATAGATGTTTTTTAGAAGAAAGAAGTGAAATATATGGGTTTTTTAAAGGGAGGATACCGTTCTAGTGGAGGAAAAAAGGTTGTTTTGCTAATAAATTGTTGAGTAGCCACAGCAAAGGGATAAGTGCCTTCAGTGCCAGTGTTACAACCCCTGGTGGTTTGGACTTGAAGGTGGTGAAGATGGCTTGAGATACAAAATCAGCAAGTCCAGAACAAAGTAAAGCAGAAAAGATCAAGGCAAGGGAAATATGATTTATCTATTGTAGTGTGTTTTAAACGTGTTAGTGTATAGCCTACTCTAATTTGCTCATTCTAACCATTGCTTTTCCAGTTTTACAATATAGATTTTCCTGGATTCTATTTTCTTCTTTCAGTGACAATACATTAGCACTATAGTTGTGCTTTAGCACAATAAATACAATATGTCCCCTTTCCAAAAATGTATAATCTACCTGCAAATACTGTACTGCACTAGCAGTGGAAGCTACATGTAAAGGGGGTCAAATAGTTGAGGGCACCCAAAGTAAAGACAATTTTAGTAAGAGAGATATCTAATCTGGCAGCCATTGTACACTTAGCTGTAGGACAGTTTTTGAAGGGCAAAATAAGATCACAGAGAAATTAAAGGTGGGATGAAATGCAGAAGTTTTAGCAAAAAAAAGACTGTGCCAGACTACCTTGTTACGTTATGTTTCATTGTGAAACAATGTGAGGAATCTTTGATACTGTGCCACGTGAGGAAATAATGTGAAACAGAGAAAATTTGGATTAATTGCCTTGTAAAGTGACTTTGGAATGAACTGACAGATAATAGGGGGAAAGAGACTATACTGATGGAAAGAAGGCTGCAAACTGGAGTTTTTGAGGACTATTGGAATTCTTTCCTTAGTGACGCTAGCGAAAAAGTACAACAATGGTAAAATCTTACCACACAAAACCAGTGGACTGTATTGATAGAGAGGAGGATTGGGATATCCATGTGCTGACAAGATGAATCAGAACTGAAGTTAATAGAATTAGGTGGGATTTAGTCATGCAAATAGAAACTGATCACAATTTATTCTAGAAAAGTTCAGGATTTCAGTGAGAGGTTGGTAGTTGGTATAATTGTCAGCAGGAGAATGACGGCATGTGACATGGCTGAGAAAATAACAATAATAAAAAAGATTGTGTCCTAGAAAGTGTTAAGGGTTGGATTTCCTGTATGTATAGAAAATATTACTGTCAAAGTGTATGGCATTAATAAGACCTTATCTGCAGCCCAACTATCACCCACGTTTGGATAAATGGGTTTGAACAGATGCAGAAAAGGACCACGTGGATGTTAAAAGGAATGGAGGCTTAACAAAAAGACACAGAAGTGACAATTGACGTGTTACGTAAGGAAGGAAAATAATTATATGAGCTCAAGAATAGAATAAAGCAAAACAAACGTGTGTAAAAAGGATAATGGGTAGACTTTGCTAGAAATTGCAGGACTAATGATGTTTCAAATGAGAAACAAGTTTAAATTTGTTTTAGAAGGAAGTTTGATATATCGAGGAAAGAACATCTGTGTTGGATTCTGCATAGCAGTGGGAAATTTGACTTAGGAATCCTGGGTATCCCCTCCCATAATACTGCATTCTTCTGTATCAATAGGTTCTGAGATGGATATGTTAATTTACAATGGGTCTGTTTTGAAAATGCTGCTGGTTTTTGTCATATTAATTTCCTTTTCTGCCTCTTAATAGCAGCAGAGTAGTTGTGTTTGCGCTGAACTGTGTGTTTGGTTTGGACACTACGGCTGAATTAATGCAGTGCTACCTGACTTCTTGTACCTGGATGGGCGGCTTGTAGGAGTCTTAGTGGAACAATTCTTAGGTAAATTTTTAGGCATCTTGGCCAAGACAGTGTCGCATTCTTAAATGTATGTATAATCAGCTTCCTTGGGATGTTACCTGAAACTTTGTGTCTTTTTTTTTTTTCTTTTTTTCCCTGCCTTTTGGATTGTATGTTTTTTACATACTTGGTGCAGTAGTGAAGAATTAACAGAAGAACCTAAAGATTAAAAAAACATTGCTTTTCAGCAAGGCTGCTGTCTTCTTGGCAGACAGTTTAGATTTTTACTTGGCATTTTGGCTTTTGGTAAGTCTCCACAGGGCAGGGAGTTAGGCAATCACTGCTCAGTCATCCATTTTAATTTTATTTTTCAGTCCACAGCTGTAGCAGGTTATTCAAAGAGAAATAATATGTTTTAAGGAAGGAGCTAACTTCCTGATCAGTGGTCAATAGAAAACTAAGTGATAGAATCAATCCAATAATCAATTTGTGCATTAAGTGCTATCACTGGCACTTTCAGCAGTTGCTGAAGCAAAGAAGTGAATTGATTATAAGAATTAAACTTCCTTCATATGCCTAAAGGTGAACAAGTCATGAAAATGGAAGGCTCATTTGTTATGAGACAGTATGAAAGACTAGGAAGAAAGACAAAAAATAAAGTATTATTTGTAAATGGTTTCTTGTACTTGTTTTCTGTAAAGGGGTATTTGAGTTACAGACATTTATGTTGAAGCTTACAGGGCAAAGGTATGACCATAGAGTGATGGTATGAGTGTGGAATTGTTCTTGTTTGAAAAGCAAAACCAGTGGTTTCAAGTCAGAAATACAATTTATTAGGAAAAGGGAAAATAAAATAAAAGAAGGAAACAAAAATACATGCAATAAGGAGAAAGAAAATCACTGAAAGAGTCTGAATACAACCTGACACCTTGTTGGAGCAGTCCAGTTGGAGTGGTGGCTGCAGTCCTCCTGGAGTAGCTGTTGTGGCTCTGTTGAAGCAGCAATCCTGTAGAAAAGGTGCAGCTCTCCACTGAAGGTCCAGTGGTGAAGGATGGGACTGTTCTTCCTCTGGGAGTCCAGTGGAGGAGGCTGCTTGGTGTCCCAAGTCTCAGGTTTTTATCCAGGTAGAGGGGATTGGCTCCCCCCCCTTGGATGGAGCATTTCCCAATGGGATGGTGTAAGTTTATCAGAGGACCCAATGGCCCATTAGCAGAAGATCTATCCTTGGAGGGAGGATAGGTCATGGGAGAGATAAGGAAACTGCTCTTGCTGGTTTCTTATCAGCTGGTTTATCAACAGAAGGTTACATCACTCCCCTCTCATCCCAGTTCCAATGGATGGTAATAGAATAACACACCCCCGAATATATTTTACACTGCAACCCATGACAGGAATGAAACCTGCTCGGTTGTTATTTAACCCAGATTCCTTAAAGTTACTTTTCTCTACCATCATGAGTCTGATTCTTTAAAGAAAATAATTCCTATTCATAGCAGGTTCTTTCTCTTGTTCTTTTCTTAACCTTTTTGAATTGGAAGGAAGTCCTGGACTTCCCATTGAAATGGTAGGAACACTGTGTTAGGCCTTCAGCAAAGAAAAATTTTCTGACCTGATTTGCCCGTGTCATCCTACAAGGCTTTCTGCCGTTAAAAGAGGCACTTCCACTGGTGTCACTTGTTTCTAGTCCTCTTGTGCTCTATTATGCCTCTTGAAATAACTCTGATTGGGGGAGCAAAGTCATGGAAGTGAGAGCAGCATTCATGTGATAAGGCTGATAATGACATTTGCGTGACTCAATAACAAAACCAAAACAGCTCCTATTTTAGTATTAAAAGTAAGGTGTAACTGCTGTCACTGAGAGCAGGCTACATCCGTTCTTTGGCTGGTTTTATGTAACCATGTCTGGGGGGAATGTGTACACATGTATGCTCACACACATGTATAGAGAAACGTACACCTGCTGTGCTGCAGGCGCTGGCTGATGGGTAGAAGTAACACTGAATCAATGTATAGAAGTACTGGGAACCTACACACAGAACAGAATCAGAGTATGGCCGGGCTTGGTTTGGTAGCAGTAGACTCAGAAAGGGCGGGTCTGCTGCAGCCTGCGGCAGCATTTTTGGAGTTGGTTTTTTAAATGCTCATTATTTGGTTTTAATTATTTTTTGTAGGAATACTTTGGAGCAAGCCATTGCTGCTGTAAATCTTCAGATTTCCACTGAAGTCTCCAGAGGGGGATAGCATTTTACACACCTGGAATATATGGCCTTCTGAGTGGAAACATTATTATGTTTCTTTGGTCCTACATTGTTTTTAAACAATGGTGATTTTGAAATGCCAATTTCAGTGGTTAAAATCTTTAGGAAGTCTGGAAGCCAAACATTTTAAAGAAGTATGGAGAATTTGATGAGAAATATATGGATGCATAATTGGGATTTAAAGATAGAAAGCAATCTGAGATACTTTTGTGTGCTTGCAACTTCTATCCCTGGTAGGGTCCTAGTTGAACTTTCTGCCCTCACATTTCCTCTAGGAATGATACATTGTGTTTAACAGGCATTCAAAGTTGAATTCATGCTTGTGACATACTGGGAGTAGCCAAGACAAAGTCTTTCTACAGATACTAGGTTTTTGCAGGGGCACCAGAACTGTCTGGTGTGTGGATCTTTAAGAAGACACTTGAGGGCTACAGATTTTTTAAAAAGGATGAGAAGACGGAGATTTATTACCAAGTGTAGTCCATCATCTGGGTCTGAAAGTGAATGTATCATGTGAGATGACACTTGAGTGTTGGCAGTGGTGTGAGTGCTATGCATTCTTGAACTTGGTTCATTTTATGTGGACAAGTATCTGTATTAATTATCTACAGTTACAAAACTAGGTAGAAGAGACATCAAGGATTGAACAATGAGCACACAGCATTTCATTTCTACAGATTATATTTTCAGCTCAAAATCAATATATTTCAGTGGGTTGTAGGATTGAAAAAGGGTAATCTGTTGCCATGGCCGTATTATGTCTCTGGTAAACACATACTGCATTTGGATTTACATACCGTTAGAATTGGTTGGGGTTGTTTTGAGTAGTATTTGATTTCCAAGTCGCTGGTTTTTATAAAACCCAACCCCCCACTTTATATGCATGTCCTACTAAGCCTTTCCTTGGTTTCCATAATAAAAGGATCTGTAGCTCCCCATTGCAATCACTTCTGAGAACTCTAAATGGGGAATGCCAACAAAAGGAGGAATTTTGAGTTTTAACAGGAGACTCATTTGTCAATCCATAGTAGGTAAAAGTGAAAAATCCCAGTATCGAGTACTAGAAGTTTGTCCTGCCATTTGTACTGTTTCCTGTTTGTAAGGGAAACTGAACAGACCTCATAAAGAGCAGTGCACATCTGCATGGTGTGTTAAATTTGCAATCTATAGACTCAACTAGTTAATATGCCAGCTACTGTTTGGCTTTAGGTTCTGTTTGTTCTCCATTATTACATTTGCCTGGAGTGTTTTGTTGTTGAGAAATTTGGGACTTTATTCCCTGAAGCAGGTCAGGTTGCTGTTGCCCAATGTTTATTTGAGAAGCAAGAAGTGCTTCTCAGTGTGATAACCTAAAATGCCTGACTGACTCAGTTTCAAAGCTAAGACTTGTATTTCACAGCTGCCTTGTGTTTGCAGGTTTCTGCCCTTCTCATATAAACTATACCCAAAAGTGTGCAATTGCAGACGAGTGACACATCAATCAAAATTTGTGCTTAGTTGGTTATTTATTATGGCACTTAATGTTACCGATTCCATCCCTTTCTCTCAACCTGCTGTTCTCTGGCTCCCTTGTGTCCTGCAAGCTCTGGAGAGCAGGGCCGATCAGCTCGAGGTGCCTTATGTTAGGCCCACAGGAGTCCTGTACTGTAGGAGCTGATAGGGGAGCCAGCTGGCAAAGCCTAAGTCTGAACCATGGATCCCCCAGCACCTGCTTCATGTGTAGCATGCCAGGAGGGAGAAGGGTTACATAAATACCTGCTCCTAGAGTTGCCCAGCTAGACCACTTTAACATATGCTGAAGATGAATGCACAGAGTGGGGCTGAAAATGCCTGCCCTAGACTCTCCAGTCCCACCAGCTTTCCCTCCCATCATTACAGCTGAAAGAAAAACAGTTACTGAGAAGAAATTCTTCACTGAGGGTTGTGAGGTACTGGAATAGGTTGTCCAGAGAAGTTGTGGATGCTCCATCCCTGCGAATGTCCAAGACCATCTTGGATTGTGCTCTGAGAACCCTGGCCTTGAGAAAGACATCCTTTCCCATGGTTGAAAGTAGATGATCTTTAAGGTCCCTTTCAACCCAGGCCATTCTGTGTTTCTGTGATATGATGGTTCTGTGTGCTATGCAACAGCTTCAACCAAAATCACGTCACCCTGCACACCTGTGCTATGCTGTTAAAGCACTTTTCTGCCCTTTCAGGCAGAATAGGGAAACCTGAATTCCTAGGTGAGTGCTAGATAGTGTATGGACTCAGAGAGCTACCATGACCCCTGCAAGGAGATGGAGTAGGTGCCTAAGGAAAGGCTGAGGATCTGGAATTCCACACAAGATATCTTGCCTCACCCCATCATTACGATGAACTCAGCTGATGAGGTGTGTTGAGAGATTTGTTGGCGTGTCTGAATGGTTCTTGTAGAGATCTTAACAGAATGGACAATGAAGATTACATTCTTAGGTATTCTAATTTTTGCCTTCAGTGTGCACTGGGGCAAGGTATCTTAATTTTGGGCTGTGGATTTAGGCAAAGACACACTGCAGTGCTCAGCACTGCAGCAGCCAGGCCCTTTATTGAATCTGGCCTCACTGCAATAAGTGTGAGTAATGGCAAGAGAGGCATGAGAGCAGAATGACTGTACAGAGGGGAGAGCTGCTCTTGAGTTGCTAGAGTGAAAAACATATTTGTAAAGGGATAAAATTAGTGCTGGGTACAAGAATGCCATTTAATGAAACAAATGACTACACTGCTCAGTGGCAGGAAAAAACGTGACACATCTCAGATAACTAGCAGTCCCCCTTCCCTGTCTCAGGGTTGCTGCAGAGCAGACGGCACTTCTGGCAGCACTGGGCAGGCTGGGATGAGAAGTGAATCCTAGTGCTGAGGCTTCCTGAGTGCTGAGACCCCTGAGCTACAGGTCTCACTGTGGGGACAGTGAGTGACTGTCTTGGGTTCTCACCTGTGGGCTTGTAGTGAGAATTGTTTTCCTCAGGTACCGAGAGAGTGGGATGGGAGGGAGACATGGGAATGTGGTCTCACTGAGATGTGTATTGCTTGTGAGGTTCTTGTGGCAGCAATGTCACAGAAAAACTTAATAATAAAAATCAAATGTTTCTTCTTATTGGGTGCTCTTTTATCCCCTATTCATTGTGTTTTATTGCTCCTGTGCTGTATTTTTGTTTTCTTTGTCTCCTTTTGATGTTGTCTATGTAGTTCTATGTTCTTATTTTTTGTTCCTTATTGTTGCATTTTTAATCATGCATGTCACTGCTCCTTTAGCTTTCCTAAAGACTTCTCTCTCGTCTCTGTTGTGATCTGCTGTACAGCTTGGCCACGATCCATATGATGGAGCAATGTAGCCAAGCTGTGGGTTGACCGAGGCTTGCATCACGGCCCTGACCCAGATTGCATCTGCAGTCATCTGGAACTGACTACATGCCTGAACTGATAAAAGAGGCTGTGGAATTATGGATCTGTGGGGCCTTGGCAAGGTATCCTTGTACGTGTATGCATGTTGATGTGTGAGTACACTCAAAATGCCTGTCTGTTCCATCAGCTCAGCCGACTGGGTGCTCCTCTGGGATTTGCAGCAGCTTACAGCAAATGGGAACAGACCTGCAAAGCTCATGAGAATACTGGGATTAACCCTGGAAAGGGAGATATGCCTGTTGCTCAGGAATGTGTGATGCCCATAAGCAAGAGATGCAAACCCCCTCATTTGACCTTTGTATGGTTCTTTCCTTTCCAGTGAGTCCCTTTCCCTGCCTGTGACTCATCTTCTTCTAAATGTAGATTGTAAGCCTCTCAGAGGACTGCCTTTCTCTCCAGGCAGGGTAGCATAAAAAATAGCAACACTTTTGAATAACCAGCATGATTTTTATAACACAAACAAACTAGAGGACTGCCTTACTGTGTCTGTGCTTCTCTGTCAAGGGTGTATCACTCCCCCTGGGAGAACAGTGGGGCAGGTTCTGTCCTAACCTGCAACAAGGTTGTTCTGACAAGAGGTCTCGGGAGCAGCAGCACTGCAGTGCAGTGGGCAGGAGATGTTATAGTCAAAGATAGGTAGACTGACAGAAACCAACAAATCTTTTGTAGCATCCACGTACTTGCTTCTCTATTTCTGACCCATTTGTAATTGGCAGCATCCCCTTGGTAACTGCAGTGCAGCTTACATGAATGTCCAGTAGGAAGTTGTCTGCTCCCTTCAGCAGGTTGCCCAATGCTCATCTCCTTTCCTCCAGCCTCTACACGCACTGTCCAGCGGCCCAGTCCACTTCTGTTATCAACACCTGGTGTCTCTGGTGACCACTGTTACCTTCCATCCTTTGCTTCAGCTCTTATGTTATCTTTGACTTGTAGTAGATCTCTTTTCCACTTTTTCTCTTTCCAGATACTTGTGCCATATCTACCTGTCCTCTGGAAGACAAGAGAGCGAGGATCAGCAGTGTGTCATTTATTCTGCAAAAACTGAACAGATGAGAACTGCCTTGACAGCCAGTAGAAGAAAATAGTGTGATATGGCCACAGCAAGCACATGTTCTGTCTAACAATTGCACCATGATCCCAACGAGGAGTGGCACTCAACCTCCCTCTGATTACCTCTGTTCTTTTCTTTTTGCTGTAAAAATATAGTTTCTTTCCAACACAAGTGTTTATGCAAAAATGCCAAGATTCTCTATGCAGATTAAAATGGATTTACAAATTAAGGAAAGGCTTGTATGGAACGAGAGGAAAATTATCCCAGCATTTTGCACTTTTTTGTAAGTCCAAGTCCTGTCTTTATGTCAACTACACACTTGGTGAGGCCTATGAGGATTTTCCTTGTGTAATGACTGCAGGAGTTAGCCATAGCATATCACACTATCTTAAAAGTGGCATCCAGTAAGCAATAGGTGGGCTTTCTTGGGAAAAACGCAGGAAGAAAACTTGGTGAGAGCTGGATCCTCTGCAGTGTCACCTCTCATGAGTGATTGACAAAAGAAAAAAAAAAACCCAAGTGAACTAATTCACTCTGGGGATGGAAGGATGGATGCTTCCTGTTGTGGAATAGGACAAAATCCTGTGACACGTTCCCTCCTATTAGGTCTGATACCACTGCTTATGATAAAGATTAATTTCTTAAAATCAACTGTAAAGCTATAGGTCAACCAATAAGACAGTGACTTGATTAATTTTTCATTACAAAATGTATGATAGTTTCATGCCTTTAATTGACAGTGTTTTGTTGAATCCAATGACATTTGAGTCCCATTATGAGTTTGTTTTCCACAAGTAGAATATGAAGAGAAGCCTTTGATTTCTATTAATTATGTATTTTTGAGTGAAAAGCTATGTTGTATATATATAACAGGAAATGCAACAAACATTTATTTTTATTAAACTAATAAAAGGGATAAACCTTTTTTCTATCACAGCAAATGTTCATTTCATTTCTTCGGTCTTGTTTTCCTTAGCATAGACAAAAGGTCATGCAGTGCAAGCTCGGGTATGTCAGGATGCACAGTTCTTTGCATCAGGTAGTTGATATCATACAAGTGTGTCTTGTTTCTACATGAGAGCTTTGAAGTGGCAGTAGTGCTTGTAACTGCATTTACCTGGCACCACGGTCAGGTTGGGGCCTCAAGGTGCAACACGCAGGGTACTGCTTACCTGTTAAGCAGTACATGAGCTCTTTCAAAGCTCTGAAGCAGGCAAATGTTAGGAAATGTGGAATGGGATGAGGAAGGAGTTTAATTAGAGCACTTGTAAATCCGTAGAGTTTACAATGAGTGGTCTGCAGGAGTGGATCTGCAGAGGGAAGCCAGGCCTGAGGCGTGCCAGGATTTGGCAGATTAGCCTCCTGGAGGCCGCCTCTGCCATTGACACGATGAGTGGCAAGTAACACAAAGTGGATGAGGGGAACACGACTGCAGCCTGGCAGCTGGTACAGCTTGGAGATCTTCAGTAGTAGTGGCTGGATTTGGGTGTGACCTGTTTGGCAGTCCAGGAAAGAAAGAAAAGGCAACATTAAGACTACCCCCATACTACTTGTTAATAACTCAGATGGATGTGGGTCTCCAAAAACCTCATCTAGAGAAAGTTTCTTACTGCTTGAACTAAGGTCATTGTCAAATAAGTAGTATAAAAGGCTTGTTTTCTAGAAAAAAATGTTGGCACTGAAAGTTGCAAGAGGCTCCCTTTAAAAAACAGCAGTCCGCTATACCTCAGCTGGTCTTCTCCGACATTTTAATTGACCCACGCCTTACCCTAAATTGCCACTGATTTTCCATGTTCCTCAGCCACTCCTGCCGCTGCAGCCTGTGGAGGCAATGCATCCCAACCACGACCTATTTCAGGGCTTCAGCCTCCCACAGCCCACACTGTCCCACCTCCTCTCGGCCCCAGGCTCTCTCCTGGGAGGGAGGGAGGGAAAAACCCAGGCCCGCAAGTCAGGTACGAGTGGCATGGTCCTAGCAAGCGGCTAGAGGTGGGACAGAAGGCAGCGGAGCTTTGTGCCCTTCACTGCCAAGGAAGGAGCCACCGACGGGGTGTGTGTGTGTCATTTCAGAGGCGTCTCCTGCGCTCCTCCCGAGTGCAGGCGCTCCTAACCCATCGTGTGAGGGGCTCTGGGAGAGAGGTCGGGCAGGTGAAGGGCGACGGGGCAGGGCAAGTCTGGGCATGGCACAAGTGGTCAGCTCAGGGGAAATATTTCAGGAAGCCTCCGTTGACCCTGGATCTTGTCGGGGAAGACAGATCGAGGCCGGTCAGACGGGACAGCGCTACCAGCCCCGCGGTGCGTGGGGTGCAGGGGCAGCTGGGCTGTGGTGCCCAGCCCCGCTTTCCCCGGGATGGCCTTTCCCCGGTGCGGGTTCCCTGTGCCCAGGGGTCCCTGCAGGCCCGTGCCGTGCCGTGCCGTGGTGACCGCGTGGGCGAGCGCAGTGCGGGGCGGGGGGAGGGGAACCGAGGGACAGGTTCGAGTGCGAGGCGGAGCCTGAGCATTTTATGAATGGGCTCATATGACGTCAGCGGGGGCGGGAGCAGAGGGCCCGTGTTCCACCAGTCCTGCGCGGCGCCAGGGCGGAGGGACCAACCGAGGAGCGGCGGCGCGGTGACGGCCATGCCGGCCGGCCAATGGCGGCGAGGGAGCGGGGCCGACCACGTGGGGCGCAGGCCGCAAGTAGTACGGGGGCGTGTGGCCGCTCGCCGCCTGCCCCCCCCTTCCTGGCGCGGCGGGGCCGGGCGGCCCCAGGGCGGGCGGGCCCGGCCGCGTTGCCGGGTTACCCGGTGGCTGAGAGGCCCCTCCGCCAATCGCGGCGGGGCGGGGGCGGGCGCCGTGACGGCTGCGGGGCGGCGGTGG
>VYXF01011505.1:1217659-1229449 GCA_013397295.1 Polioptila caerulea | reverse complement strand
TGTGCCGACGCTCAAGTGTGAAACTGCTCCTGCAGCTCGGCCCCTCCTCGGTCCCGGGCCGCGCTCAGGAAGGGGCTGAAGCACGAGTGGCCCTCCCTGGGGAGGGGGTGACAGCAGCGGTGGCCGGGGGGGATGGCGGCAGCATTTAGCTGGCATTCCCGAAGTACAGGAGCGCTGTGGAAGTGCAGCAGAGGCTGTTACGAGGGTATTTTCAGCGCTACGCTGCTATAACTTTTCTCAGTACTTTGATTCCTGGTCATACGATGGGGAAAGACAGTTTCCTCCTTCTGAGTGTGCCACTGCCACTGTGGCCTTTAAGGTAATGATGAGGCGATTGAAAGGCCTTCTCTGCTGGTGTAACAGATCAGGCCAAGGCAATTTTCAAATCCCTTCTTGGAAAGGGCAAGTCCTGTGCCTGATTGGGAATTAATAGGTGGGCCACAAAAATAATTGTAGCGTGTAAGAGGTGTGAGTTTAAGATGAGATGACTGTTTAAAGGGCTGCAAAAGCTCCTTCCCTCTCTCAAGGGGAGTAGGAGGACATCAAGTGCTCAGCTGCTGCAGCTGCTTCCAGGTGTCAGACCTGTAGGCAGAGCAGCCCTGCAACAAGCTGGTTGATTGCTGAGCTTATGACTGTGCTCCCCCATAACCTCTGCTGCAGCCAACACAGAACTTGTGTGTGAACGTATAGCTGGGGAGTTGAATGTCTGTTTGTGTGAGACGCCAGTAAACCAGCCCTGCTACTCAGAGCATACATAATGCCAGAGCATGTCATGAGTCCTGTGTGCACAGGTTGAAGTGCAGCAGCCATGCCTTGGATAAGTTACAGCTTTACTTACAAGTAACTAAGGCCCACATCTTCCTTTCAGCTGGATAAATATTATGCCTGTTAAAGATATGGCTGGCATACAACACCCCAACCTTCTTTGACTTTCCAGTATTGGTTTGGAATACATTACTGCATTATCAGTTGCCTGCTGACTTGTGGTCCAAGCATCGCAGAAGTCTTGGTGGCCCTTGAGCTTGTTTTGCATTGTTTCAAACAGGGAAGTTTGCAGTGCTTGAGCCAAATGCCAGCTTATCAGCTGGAACCACAAACTGTAAACAGCAGGTCTTCCCACAGTCACATCCTCAAACGTCCAGGGAGCTGCAGTGCAAATGTCCTCTGTCATTGTTTTGTACAAGCACAGGCGGCAGCAGGCCACTGTATGTGACCAATGGCTGCTCATGGAAATTGTTCATTCTCTGCCAAGATTGTGGTCTTCAATGCAAAGAGGAAGAGGACCACTGGCAGTACAGCTGAATTCTGTGTTTATTACTCTGCTCTAAAGTGGGAGCATTGCTGCAGTGTCAAGCAGAATGGAGAAATAGGGTGATGATGCCTGCTGTCACTGTAGGAAGACATGGCCATCATGAGGTAGCTGTTGTGTGTCCTCTGTGTGCAGCTGATGCAGGTGAGATGCTGCTTTATTGGGACAGCTGCTGTGGGCTCCAGCTGAAATGAGGAGAGGTTGTCTTAGTCTGAATAAGCACTGGGGTGGTTTGCCCTGAAGTACGTTGTGGCTGGGCAGGCTCTCTGTTTTCTCTCAGGGAAAGGAGGATGGAGGCACAGCTGCAGATATGTTGAGTCACTTTGAGAATTAGCAAATTACTAAGTCGTGCTGTAGGAAGAAGCGCATTTTGGTTTTTTCTGATATTTTAAAAACCAGTGGTTTTGATGCTAATTGGCTGCTGTAGTTACTGTGTCAATGAATCTTTCTAGTGCACAACTAGAGAGCAACTTTTTAAAAACCCTAAAACACAAGTCCTTTTGGAAAGGCTTCTTACTGCCCTTTAACTCTTCTGCATGTCTAAAACTGGGTTGCAGATTCTTTCCTTGTTTTCTCAGAGGTTTTTTTGGATTGCTTCCGTCTATGCTCAGTCTAATTTACTCATACTTAGAAGGAAGGGGTTAGGAGGAGGAACAACTACGTGAACTGGTAATGTACTCTGGGAAAATTAGGTTTGTACTACTTGAAATAGCACCTCTTTTGTCAAAAAGGTTGTTTTTCTACAGTCACAGTTATCTGTGAAGGTCTGGATGCGGCTTTTCTGGTTTTCTCTCCGTAGAATTTGCATCTGGCTTGTTTTTCGGCTACTGTGCAGTGAAGTACAGTATGGAAGTTGGATGGATGTCTCAGCCTGAGATTTCTGAGTGCCTCTTGAGAGACTATACAGCGAAAACTCCTGAATGTTCTATCTTTACTGTGCCTCAGAAGTTGGTAAAAGAAGATAAGAGTAACAGCGATTGAAAATCGCTCCTGTGATTGAAAAACAATGTAGCGAAATAAACCACAGACTCAACAGGACCAGAGTGCCAAGGAGTCAGTCTGAATTCACCAAGAATACAGCAAAGATGTGGCTGTTCCCCTGTCTTCCTCTAGGCAGACACATCTCTTGGTAGTGCTGATTGTTGTGATCCATAGTGGTATTTCCTTAGGCTGGGTGAGAGTCCTATTCTACTCCCATTGATGGTAGTGGCAGGCAGCCACCTTGCTTCTCTGCCATTGAAAATTGGATGTATTCTGGAGTACAGAGTGTCTGGAGCAGGGAACTCTCTGCTGCTGCTATAGCTCCCATTTGGAGAGTTGCCGTGTCTCCTATTTTAGGAAGCTGCCTCTTTTTCAGGAAAACATGAAATCGTTTTCCCACTCCTTCCCTTCAGTAGCTTGGCAAAATGAATTCAAAATTCCTATGGTAATTTAGACTGGGAAGGGCCTCAGGAGGCTAGTAGTCTAACCTCCTGTTTGGAGCAGGGTCAGCTGTGTAATCAGACCAATTCAGTATATGCAGATAATCAACTCTGTATATTCAAAATACAATGTCAGTGCAAGTTGGATTGACCTAGTGCTCTAAAGCATCTAACAACTTGGTTGTGTCAGTGCTTGGTTGTGTGGATACTTGAACTTTTTTGTTTCTTTTTTTCCTATCTCAACATTGCAAATATTTTGATGGTAAATGTGGGTTTTTCCCCCAATTTTCTGTAGCTGAAGCAATGTGCTAACTGGAAACAAAGCTTATTTTGATTGTGTGATTGGCCATATGACACTTGAAGAAAAATCCTGCCTTCTTTCCAGCCTTACAGTGGCTTAGAAAAGCATCCACTCTTCCCCCAGTGCCTTTGATAGAGTTATGGTTGAATAATCGTACATTTAGTGGTTACAAGATGTCTGATAGTGGTGAGGCTTTCTCATGTGGTGAATACAGCTGTACAGTTGTATTGGGGCCAACAAACATTTGTGAAGATGAGCTTGCCTTAATTAAGCTTCTTGGAGTTTATTCACTAACATGCAAAATTAACTAAATGTGGGCAATTTGCTTTAGGTTTCTTAAAAAGGAATTTGTGAGAGGTTGTTAATCAGGATGGTGCTTTCAACTGCCTCTAACTTTCTGTAATTTGATTTTAGACAAAATCCCCTTATTCAGTCTTAAACCATTCTTTTCTTGTGTAAATACTTAACAAAAACTTTTTTTGAGCAGCAGCAAAGCTGTGTCACCCTCTCTGCCTTCTTGTCGGCTTCTTTTACTTAACAAGGGCTATGCATAGTCTGGCATCTAAAAATAGCAACTTATGCACCAGAGCCACTGAGGGAGGCATGAAAAATGTATGTGACTGGGTACATGGGCAGTGGAGTAGATACTTCTTGGTGTCTGTACAGTCAGGTCTTTCAAAACTAAGAATACCAGGGCAATTCCCAAACTCTTGTTGACTAGTAAGTTGAGGTAATAGCAAGCTCTATAAAACGGACCTTATAAATAATAATATTAAATTAATAAGATGTGATGCTTATGTCAAGAGGGAGAAGTCTAAGAAGAGGACTAGCTGGATTTTGTGCTTGTAAATGGTTTGAGTTAGATTCCATCTGTAAGGTTATGCTTTCTGCAGTCCCTAGAAATGGTGTCTTATGAAACAGACTCTGATCTTAAAAAAGTTCTTGGGGTATCCTTAATGAAATAAGTTAGGTGGTAAAATATTTTAGTTGCAATTTAGGAACTCCATACAGAGGACGTTCACTGCAGTGCTGCTCAGGTGCTAACTTGTTGATGACTTTGAGCAGCTTTCACAATCAGTGTTGTTTTTCATCAAGTGAAATCATTATTACCTTACAGTTTCTTCATTTTCTGCAAGCGAGTTTCAGTCCCGGTTGCACAAACAAATGCAGTCTTGCTTTGAAGGTGTTTCACCATGTGCAGTGATAAATAGTTGACAAGCCGTGTCACAAGTCCCTGTTGCAGATTTAAACAGCCGCACCCACCCTGGAGCAATGTGTGATGAGGGCATAGTTAGGAGGGAGATGGAGGAGTTTCAACCTCTCTGAGCATTGCTCTCCCTGTGAAAGGAGAGGCTCTGCCCAACTTCCCACTTTCCCTGTGCTTGGGTGGTGTGTGCAGAGCTTTGGGGGGAGCTTTTGGTTGTGTCTCATTCTTTAGCTGAATCACTTATGCAGGGATTTGTTGTCCTCAGCACTTCAGATCCATGGTGAAGGTTTTCTGGCCTTGTTCTCAATTCTGGATGCTGCCCTTGTATGAAATAGAGCATGGCACTTGTTAACCTGAAAAGTAATGTTAAGAATGTGTGAAAGTATGGCAGCTTACTTGTAAACTAACTTGTGATAATAGCAGCCCAAGTGAAATGTGCAGACTGAAGTCAGAGCATGTTTTGTTTTCTTGTATGGCTACTTGCAAACTGCTTTGGATTACTGCACTGAAGAGTAGCTCAGAGAACAGTCTGATGCAAGTGTCCTAATCCTGTCTGTACTTCCCAGGAATACTGTGCTCCAGTGTGTATGGCTTTTTCTTTCCTGTTTGCCATGTAATGTTTCCAAGTATCCATCCTAAATTTTTTCTAGTAAAAATTTAGCTGTTTGTCTTCAGTCATCAGTCCTACTCATAGCTTGTAATTTAGAAGACTTCTGTCATTGTATCCCTTCAGCCTGTGCTTTGCTAGACTGAGCAAACTTCCAGAGCAGTCCAGAAGTGGGATCTCTGGCCCTGTTTCTCTAGACTCAGCAGCTCATGCTGTGTGGTGTTTGAGGGGGCTGTAACTCCTTCAGAGACCTTGCAGCTCTTGGTGAGTCAGGAAGGCTCTCTAGTATTTTTTACATAGGCTACTGCTATTAACATACTCTAAAATCAGTCCTGCTTCCTAGACAGTATAAAGCAATGAACCATACTCTGCTGTTTTCTACAATTTTTTCTCTCTTTCTGGTGCTTTCTTACTTCTTTCAGGTGTTCTCATCTACACATGGTGTTACTGACTCTACTTAATAGAATTGCTCAACACTTATTGTGTTAAGTGCTCCTTTTTGCACTCTCTGGTCAGAAGAGTAGAGGGAGAGCAACTGTTCAGAGTCCCAGTTCTGCTGTGTCCTTGCTGATGAACTTCAGCCCTTCCCTTCTGGCTCATTCCAGCACACTAAATGTGTCTGTGGGCACCACCAGCCTCAGCATCAACCAAGCTCATAATCTACAGCTCTGCAGTTTGATTCAGAATATGAACAGGCTTTGCCATGTTTAGCTACAGATGTAGCTAGATGTAGAGGAGGGTTAAATGCTGTAGTATGGTTTCTCCACCTGCAAAAAAAACCCCCAAAAACCAACTAAATGGTGAGTGGAGGACAGATGCTTGATTTAAGGTGAAAAGACTACCCATCTGTTATAAACAGCCTGAGAGGGAAATGCTTGACAATTTTTTAGCTGGAGATGAATAGCTGTGTTGTTTTAAGCTAGCTCATTCTTCCAGGCTTCTGTGTGTTTTAAAGAAGGAATACGTGTAATGGAAACTGGTTACTTAAAACTAGAGAATGTATACAAGGATGTAATCAAGAGTAATATCTTGGTCCAGTTTCTTTGGTTTACTTTTTTGGCCAGTGCTGTTCCCTCACTTTGGGAAGATTACCTGGGAGGTGCTCTGGTGACAGCAAGGAAAGGCATTGTGTCAAGTGGTGAGCACACAAGTGTCTTCAGCAAGGAAGTCCCAGCTGGGACTGTGCTGAATGTTAGTGCCAGTTGGGTAAATGCACTCCTGTGTAAGGAACAAGTAAGCTGGCAGGAGGCCCTGAGGGTCCGAGGACAGCTGAGAGTGTCCTTTGGAAAAACTGCAGAAGTTCTCCACCTGGGAATTGTTTTTTGGTAGGTGGGCAAAACACATTGCTCTTGGTCTTGTGAATATATTAATTCCTAATCCATAGGCTGAGGATGACCATCTCTGGAAGGGATAACAATAAGAGTGTGTCTTTCCTGATTGTTCTAACAGAAATGCCAAATGTGATTCTTTAGGCCTGTGTATGAACACAAATGTGAGATAAACACTGTAACTAGTAGGTAAAGCACCCATATGTTGGGCTTGTGTGGTTTCATCACTTACCTAAGGTACTTCTTCTAGCTTCAGATGACTTCTAGTGCTTGCCAGCAGATAAGTTTTAGAAAACCTGGGTTCTTAGAGAAAGCAAAAGATTTTTCCGATTGAGTACATTAATATCTGAAAATGGTAGAATTAGGGCAATCCAAGTTCCTTCCCTTGTAGTACATTTAATTGCACAAAAGAATTCTATTTTTTGACTCCCGATTTAACTTTAAAATAATATATTGTTTTTCTAATCTGTGCAAGTTCCCAGATTCCTGGAATTAAAGTCTAGAGCAGTGCACCATCACCCACTGTGTGAGTCATTAGCAGTGCTGGAATCCTGTTCCTCAATATAAGTGTCTCCAGCTAACATGGGAAGAGAGCTATATGCAAAATTTCCTGCTGAGCTTCTAATTCACTCCATTGCCCTCAGCACCAGATGGTGACACCTAAAAGCCTGGGGTTTGGTTGTAGGTTTTGAAAGAAACCTCTTGTTTAGCAGTTCTTAAAACTGGAGTTGAGATGTCCAGAAGCTGAGCCTCAGGGAAAATAGTGCCTGTTCCATTGTTTCTTCTACTTCTTTTCCCATTTTTGTTACCCTCCCTGCTTCTTTCTCTCTTGAGGGTTCTCTTGTATTTCTCTCATGATTCAATTGCTTGTCAGTTGTGGAGACAGCTGTCTCAGGTTCAGGCATGGTCTCTGTATGTGCAGAGCCTACTGTCTGGTTGACCTACAGATTTGGTTTTGGTTGCATGTTTGTTTTTTTCTGTTTTTTACATCTCCCTTCTATTTTGTCCTCTTAAGCAATTGTGAGCCACATGTTCTTGAAGGGTGTGTTCCATCAGTCATGCCAGAGGGACAGCTGTGTCTCTGCTTCTCGAGGAGCTCTGTATGTACTAGACAAAGAAGAGCAGACTTGAGGGCTCAGCTCTAGGGCTGTTAATCACAACAATTTTTCCGAAGGATTCTTCTGTACGTTAAAAGGCTGTCACAGAAGCAGAAAGGGAGGCAAGCTGTAGTGAGAGAAGGGGAATAAGAGGTGATCAGCTCAATGGGACAAAGGTTTTTGTCGCTGATGGGAGGAAACAGTTGTGCAGAGCCTAAAGAGTCTGGTCTCCTTACAAGGTATCTAGTCCCTGCTTTTAGATGGAGAGGTTTGCAGATGTGTGTCAGGATACATACAGATGTGGAAAGCAGAAGGCAGAGAACTATTTCTATTTCTGCAGCTGCTGCTACCCAAGCAACACTTGCTTTTGCTTGCATGCTGCTCTTCTCTGCACTCGATTTCACCACTGGATCCTTGTTCCAACAAGTCACATTCACATTCCTCATCTGTGACTGGCTGATCTGTTTCTCCAAACTCTTCCATTGTTCTGAAGTCTCTGGAAAACCTGTTTCACATAGGCTTTTGCCCCTTCGCTCTCTTCCCCAGGATTCTTATTCTGCCAGCAAAGGTGCTGGATAAACTTGTTATTATATCTATTATAAAACTGTTAAATCTATTAAACTGTTATTATATCTATATATAACTTGTTATTATTATCTATAAACTTGTTATTCTCTATTATTTTGCATAAATATTGTTTTTTCTTGAAAGAGGTGTATATGCCCAGTATTCCTGCTGTCTCAGTCCCATCTGCCAAAGAGCTCTCCATCCCCAGTGTGGATTCAGTGTGGCTCACAAGTCGGATCTCTTGCAGGAGGGAGAAACAGCAAGGATAGGGCAGTAAAGGATCACTGCACTGCTGGAAGAAGCTGCCACCCTGTCTGTAGTTGAACAAGAGATTAGGGTTAGGATGTCTTGCAGTTTGTTCCTGCCCTCAGTTGTCCTGCGCATCCAACGCAGTGTTTGTATGGCATGGCAGAAAGGGATGTGTACTCATCCACTTACAAGTGTGCTCACAGGCAAGTTACCTGTCCTGATACAAACACTTTACCTCAGTCTTTTTGTCCTGGTAGACCCAGACCAATCACAAAACTTTTGGGGCTCTGCAACTGTGTTTGTTCCTAGATTTTGATCTAGAACACCCCATTTGGTGGACTGGTTCTACACCTTGAGTGTTCACTCTAACCTCCAGAGCCTTGTTCATGTTCCTTTGCACTGAAATCAGACTGCTGACAGGATCATCTCTATTATTTTGCATAAATATTGTTTATAATTTATAATTCTCCTGCTAATGAGATGCCTTTGGTCACAAGAGTGAGTGTGTGTTTTTGCATCATGTCTTTCTGATGTAAAAGTTTGGTGTGGAGAGAGAAAGTGGATGGAGAGCTCTTCTGTTGCTTTGTTTCCTCCTTATGCTGGCACTGAGGTTGGTCTTTTTGTGTGGTGATCTGGTTAAGGAGTGTGCCCTGTAGGAAATCAGTCCCTTGGGGCTGTTTTTGCTCCATAGACTGCTTTAGTCATATGAATTCCAGGGCTGGTACAACAGAAGGGAAACTTGGCAGTATTATGGACCTGTATGTTGGAGATACCGTTGAGCCCAGCGGTCAGCTTGAGTTGCTCCGAGACCAGGCTGCTGCCAAAAGAGTTGTGGCTGGGAATTGCTCTGGTTGCTGGCTGGGAGCTGTTGCTGCTTCCCTTACATTGCCTCAGTCGATGTGTGCTGGTGGTGTTGGTGAGTCTGTTTGTGTGGCTGACCTCGAACTCTGCGAGGAAGACAGCTGCAGTCAGCTGGGTCAGCTTCCTGAGCTGCCTGAAAAGCAGTTGGCAATCAGATGCTGAGGAAGCAGGTAGGCATGGATGGTCGGGTGATGTGCTGCAGCTAAACTGGCTGAAACTGAGCCTAAAGCTGCAGGAGGATCCTGTTGTCAGATCTGTTGCTTGGTCCCATCTTGATGGGCTCTTCCAAATGCTTGTTTTGCTTGGTTCTTTGTGGGTCAAGATGGGTGGCATGTACCTCCTGTATATTTGAGAGGATTGTTTATGAGTTGCAGAGTATGATTTTGGAAGTCCCTGCTGATGGGTTTTAACTAGCTCCTTTCTTTTTCAAATACTAGAATAATGATATTGTATTGGTTTGATAGCTAGGGTTATTAATTTTAAGAAATAAACCTCTTTGTCATTCCTTCTACAATAGTTTATAGTTTTGTTCTTCCTGTGACCTTGTCCTTGGGGATAGACTGGTTGTGCTTGGCTGTGTTTTAAACTCTTACTCTGGTTACCAATTTCTTGATGTTTTACAGTGTTTGAAAATGGTGGGGTGGCAATCTGTTCATCTGAAAGTCTTTGTAAGCCAAGAAATTTTAGTAAAATGAAAGAGCTGGATTTTCAATCTGCCAGCTATGCAGAATTTTGGTAGCATCTCACCCCAGCTGGATTTCTCACTTAGTTGCTGTTGCTGGTTGTGGTTAAAGTGTAGAATTTCTGATGTAAAACATTGCCTTGGCAACATATGAAAATAATGCATTTGTTCAGAAAAATGTGTGATGTTCCAGCGTAGACTAGCTTGTTTCAGTCACCGTAAGTAAGCTTTGGCTTGAAATTGTTTCTTGTGCACTAACCTAGAATTATTAGTCTCCTCAAACTGACTTTCAGCACAAATTCTTTACTAAGTGAGGAAGCAGATTTGAGTAACTATATATCTTTTTTTTTATAAATGCATATTGTTTTAAAGTAGGCTTTACTGTAGAAGTTGGTTTATATTTTCATTTTAAAGCTCTGCTTTGGGGGCAATTAGTACTACGGGATGAATGTAACTAAGGGGTGCTGATTAAAACTTTTAATGCCCATTGTGGTACTATATGCACATATTCTTACTAGCTGTGGATTTTTTGCAGTCTGAAGTTTGTCATTCCTAAATCTTGGAGCAGTGATCCTGTTCTTAAAAAGCTTCCCCCCAACCTCTTAAGGTGCCTTAGTTCCTTAGATGCAAGCTGCTTTCTCTAGGCACAGTGGCCATTTTCAGCAGGAATGATGCACCTGAGTTCACTGCTGTGACAGTTTGTGTGTGCAGGGGGCTGCTTGGCCTCTAACCAGGCTGTGCTGTGCTCCAGCTGGCCTATGTCTGTCCTGGTGCTTGTGGGACAGCTTGTGTTTTGGTGAGGTGGCACTGGCTGTCTGAGTGCCTTAGGTTTACAGGACCTGAAGGAGAGCAGCAGAAATGCTGGAACAGGTCCCATTGGCAGGGGGAGGAGCTTTATTCAATTTCGAGAGGTTTTTGAGAGAGAGGCTAGAAGGACCTGTGGATAATAAAGCTGATTTGTCAGTCTGGTTCTGATCAGTGGACTAAAGGTGCCAAGATCAGTTTATGTAGGTGTGGTAAGAACAACCTCTATTGTTCTTTCTGGTGTCTGACTTCTAAAGGAGGGTTTTCTCTTGAACCGGAGAGAAAAGTTCAATTGCTGGTCCCCAGTCCCACCCAGAGGGGAGTTAGGGAAGCACTAGTGAAAACCTTTTCTGTTGTGGAACCTATAAAGTTGTCTAAATCAAAGACTCTTTGAGAAGTTGGGATAGGAGGGCTGCAAGAATGGGATGTCAGAAAAGGAAGGAAAGCAGCAAGCAGAAGAGAGATGGGGCAGGAGATACCTGAAGTCAAATGGAGCAGAAGAGTACAGCCTATTAGGCATGCTGCTTTCCAGAGTATCCTGGTGGAGGCTGTTCTCTCTTTATAGCATTGCATCTGTGGATAGGGGATGTTGCTGAAAATTCCTCTGAGCTAACTTTTTTTTCTGAGCCATGGCTGCTGGTTTGCTTGCTTGGGACAGGCTGAAGAGTCCTGTCACCACTTGCTTGAGTGGACTCTGTAAATGAAAAGGGCATTGGGGAGATTGTGATGAAGACCTTGGAAGGAGGTTGTGGTGGACCTTGACAAGGGAGTGCTGCATTTTTGGTTTAACTCTCTGTAGAAGTCTCCACTTTGTCAGAGACAAGGTGCATGGTAAAGAGAAGGTGAATAGTGCTGTGCTTGTGCCAGTGTTCCCTGATGGAGCCGGGGCTCAGTGGGACCTGAAATCCTTGCGTGGTGTGGGCTGGCCCGGGGGGCCTTCCCTCTGCCGGGCGAGTGCCCTGCTGCCTTGTGTTTGGGACAGGTACGGGCCAAGGGCGAGTTCTCCGCTGCGGGAGGGTCCCAGCTGCCGAGACCCGTGGGGCGGCGGCAGTCAGGGATGCGGGGAACGCTCTCGGCTGGGCCTCAGCTCAGCTTGGCCGGGCTGGGCGCGCTGGCGGCTCCGCGCCGGTCCTGTTGGAAGCCAGGCGCTCGGGCAGTGCCGGCTGCTGGCCGGGAGCGAGGATCCCGCACCCCGAGATCGTGCGTGCTCGGTGTCAGGGGCTGATCGCGTCCTGCGCCATGACGCGCCGTGCTGGGATCGGTGTCCGGGAATAGGACGTGCTCCTGGCACGCCGGGCCGGGCCTCACGCGTGGGCGCGGAGCAGCGGCTGCAGGGCGCCGGCGCCCCCGGGCCGCC
>VYXF01011505.1:1146322-1216510 GCA_013397295.1 Polioptila caerulea | reverse complement strand
GGCGCTGCGGGCGGCGCTCGGCGCGGCTCGGGCCGGCACGGCGGCACGGGCGGGTCAGCGCCGCTGGGAACAGAGCCGCCCTTCTGGTCCCCTTCCAGTCCATAGGCTCCAGTGCCAAACGCGGGCTTGAGAAGCGACGTAACTGCGGAACACCTCACACTTGTTCTAGGCAGGGTATCTTTGGAAGATAGGTTTATTGGCTTTTCAACAACTTTAATTGCTGGGGGTTGTTGTCTTTCTTTGTATGAACCATCTATTTCAGTAGATTGTTGCTCGTCATAATTCGGTAACTTTCAAAGATAGTGGAAATTTAAGTTCTTCTAGCGATACTTCTCTACCTTTTTAAGGCTTACCTTTATAGGATCTTGACAGCTGAATACAGGCTTGTAAGCTATGGCATCTTTTATCTGTGCTTGTCTTTGCATCTTTTTAACAAAGCGGCATCTACGAAATATGATCGTGAAGCCATCTTTGCCTCTAGCAAGCCATGAGAAACGATTTCCTGTACATTTGAGAGGGCTCCACTTTTTAACAGAAATAAAGGTGTTATTTAGAGTTAGGGGTTATAAAAGATCTAGAGCCATTCCTAGCATAGCATGAACATGCTTACAAGCTTCTTGTGGATCTTGGTGTATGTGTGGTTGTGTTTGAACCCGTGAAAGGGGGCACCCTGAGGGCTGTTTCCCTCTCTCCTCAAAAGAGCTGCCTTAGCAGTTGGTTCCAGTAAGATTTCATAGATTCTTCATTCCAAAGTAGCAAGGGAGAAAGAACAAAGGCTTGTGTTTGATGATAGTTTGTGTCTTGGAGAGCATCAGGCAGCTTAAATGGTCCAATCCACCTTTTTTTGTCCTAGGGAACTGATGGTTTGGGTGACCTAAAGTTTTGGATGTTTCCAGTCATGAGAACAGAAGCATAAGATTCTACTAGAAGATCCAATATTGTCTCTAAACAATACGATTTTAGTTCTTTCTTAATGTGAACTACTTTGCTAATTAGCTCAAGTGGCTTCTTGTTCTAAACTCTTCCACTTTATTGTCCATTTTAAGTGCTGGAGACTTCCACCTGTAGTGGTCACATTAGTTGCAGTCTGTATTTATCCTAGACAAGCTGCCTACAGAGGTAATAAGGATTGTGAATGTCCTTCAGTCCCCTGGTTCTGCAGCCTCAAGTGAGGAGCAGTGGGCTGGGTGAAATGGGAGCGGCTCTTTCAGCCTCTTATGACACTAATATTTCTTACTTTAGTGTCTAATGTGACACGTTATGTGGCTGCTGTGCTCTTACTTAGTCTCAGTAAAACCATGAGGAACTGGCTATGGAAACTGGTCTGTTCTTCTGGCTTGTCACTGCTCCTGCTGTGCTGGAGCAAAGCTGATACATGTTTGTATGCTTGTTTTCTGCTGTATATGCATTGCAGGGTCTGAACTTGCATTCTGCAGTTGTTATCCTCCTGGTACCTTCACAAGGCCTTGTAAAATTCCCAGTGTGATGCTTCCCATCCTGCTGTTTAGGGGCATCAGATATGGAAGTCTCTGTGCTCCAACTTCCTTACTTTTGAGCAGGTTACACGTTTGGGCATGAGTTTTGTTGCCGCTTCAGCTGTTCTGCAGAATCCTTATTTTCCTACCTCTGTGTCCCTGGAGCTAATGCTACCCTCTCAGCATACAGCTTGTTTTAATGTTGCTTCTAGCCAAAATGAATAAAATATCACTGGGTGTCTTCCTGCTCAGTTTCTGTTCTACTTCTGAGCCGTCAAGATCTCTGAGAGAGAGAGCTTCTGAATGAAATCTCCCCAGGTCTAACCTATTTGCAGTTGGATTCCTTTTTCCCAGATAAGCTGGAGATCTTGAAATTCTGCTGACATTGGCTTCCCCATGCTTGTGTTGGTGGGGGAGGAAGTGAATACATTGTGTGGGTGGTGGGGAGGGAGTTTTGTCAAGCTTTCCTACTTCTGTCTTTCTTGCATGGTACATGGCATGATGAGAACTCACGAAGAGGGAAGATCTTGGAGCTATCCTTACACAAACCAAATGCTTTTGCTGTGCCCACAGCCATCTTTATACCTGCTCTCCCACAATCTGTTAGTGCTCTATGGGAGCTGAGGTGTAAAACTTGGACATGATATACATACAGGAATTCCTTCTGAGCCCTAAATGCTGGCCGTGACTGAGAAATGGATGGTATGAAATAGGAGGTAAGAGCTCTTATATGTCCCCTGCCTGTGTTAGTAAGCAAAGGACTCAGACTCAGCAGGGCAGCAAGCTGGGCTCATGGGTTTATAAAACACACGCATAATGTATTTTGTCCATGACCACACATTCAAAACATAAAGGCTTTTTTAGAGCTGTTGGATGGTGTCCCCTCCCATGGTCTTCTGGAGGTAAGAAGTTAAACAAAAGTAATTTCTTGGGTGGTTCTGATGTTGGGATTAACTCTGGGGGTTTTGGGAGGGAGCAGATGGAATTAGAATTTAAAAGGAGTCAGTGCAAAACTTACCAATAAGCTTGACTCTGTTACATGGGGGTCCACATGGCAGAACATAAAGAATCCACAGATCCAAAGGGCTGGAAAATCCCTATTCTATTTTAAGAACAAT
Source organism: Polioptila caerulea (assembly GCA_013397295.1). Taxonomy (NCBI): domain Eukaryota; kingdom Metazoa; phylum Chordata; class Aves; order Passeriformes; family Certhiidae; genus Polioptila; species Polioptila caerulea. Next base: position 1,213,917 of record VYXF01011505.1, on the reverse strand, counting down.
TTTAAAAAGCCCTAGCATTTCAGAAACTCTTCTTGAATTTTAGAATTTTTAGCTGTTGAAACAGTCACTTAGCAGAAATGTGTCTTAACAGTTGTCTATTAGACACAAGAACTTCTAAAAAGATCTCCAAGAATGGAAGCAGCTTGGGGAAGGATTAGATGCATTAGCTTTGTGGGCTTTTCAAAGTCTTCACAAAAATTCAACAAGGAAGCCAAGCTGCTTTGTATTTCAATAGAAAACCAAGAGGTCAGAAAATCTCTGTACAGTGTTGTGTAACTTTCTTGTCATATACACTGCAGGGCAGGTGTGTTTGCTGACGTATGTATAGATACAGATTTTCTCTTCACATTTAGAATCTGTCTCTTTCTTGGAAGATAAAACTTGAAAAGGAGTGACTTGTGTGGGTAGTAGGCTGGTGCAGAGAATGGGAAGGTGACAGTTCAGGGATATTAGGTATCTTGAAACATGTTTTAGTATGGCTTGGGCTCATAAATTAAAGGTTCTGGGAGAGCCCTTGCAGCTATTGCATCACTTGCTAAAAATAGCATCTATACTGCATAAGGCAGCCTGTCTGCAGTGTGGGTAGTCTTGAGAATTTAGTGCTTCTTGTGAATGATGTTCAGTCATTTTTACTTCTCAGCTAAACATGTTTTTAATCTAAACTGTGATAGAGAATGAAGCAAAAGGTTTTATTTTGTGTCTCTGAGGGTGGGGTGAGTTTCAAATTGTCCACAGTTCTGTCTGCAGCATGATTCTAAAAATACATTTTTAAGCTTAGTGAAATTACAGTTTAAAGGCATTGATTAATATATTTATATTGTAATTGTCAGGGGAGGGGAAGAGAAAAAAATTGCTTTTTGCAGCATGAAGTATTCTGCTCTTCTCATCAATCACTTAAAATTTAGCAGGGCTTTTTTTTTTTAATGGCAGTTACACAATGCAAGTGAAATATAATGCCAGTCTGAATTCTTACCAAAAAAACACCCCACAAACCCCAAATCCCTTCTCTTGAAAATAGAATATATGTTGTACAGTGCTTTTTTTCATTCTCTTATTTTGAAATCTTAGTCAAGAATCACCGGCAAAGGAGTGTGTTTGTATTCCAGTGGTGTTGCTGAACCAGACAGGTCTGCAGCACAGCATTTTATTTTTAGACTCTAGGTTGCCATTTTTATCCTGCAAAAAATATTCATCAGTGTCTGGGTGACAGGCCATCAATTTTTTTAAAAGTGTCAGAGCACGTTTTTCCACCCCTCTCTATTTCTCCTTTAGTGTCCTGCTATATACATTTCTTTTTTGGGGGGAAAGGGAGAGGGGGAGCGAGGGTACGGATTTTAATTCATGCATTAGATTTTTCAATTCACAGATCTTCAGCGTCACACGGTTCATTCATCTTCTGTGCTCGGCTGCTTACGCAGCTTTGCTTATTGTCTGCAGAGGGTGAAGTGCTCTGGTGCAAGCAGCAAAGGCATGGCTGGGCAAAGCCAGCCTCCTGCTGGGCTGGTCACCTCAGCTGCCCTCTCTGCTTGCCCCAAAATACCCCCACGTGGCACTGCTGTGGAGAAATAGTTTCATGTATGGTTTTGGGGTGCTGGTCAGGTATAAAATCACTTCCTGGAGAAGCTATTCAAGATCTCTTTGCAATAAATGTATATGGGCCAGCTTACTTCTAACAATAGAAAATGGGAGATCTCTTCTGGTGTAGAACACTGAGAACTGTTTAGTGCCTGGCAGGAGGGGCTCAAAGCCACAGAATTTTTGGATGATGAGGCAGAGACTCACTCAAGTGTGAACCTGCAGCACCAATTCCATGGCAGGAGTACCACACTGCAGAGTGCTGGACTTCCTTCAGAACCTCCATAGTGGAACTGTCCTGTTTATGTGTAGAAAGTCTGAGGCTTTCTTAAAGAATTGCTCTTTGTGTCCTTGAAGAGCCTCTTGGTTGTCATAAGAGGAGTTGGTACAGCTGATGGCCCCCTGCCTTTTTCCCCTGAACCCAAACAGGGGAATCTTTCTGTAGTGGTGGCAGGAGCTTTTTTTGAGTGGCTCTTCACTGCTTTTGGTGGTGTTGGAGAAGAGTTGTTGCTTGTGGGAGGTGGAAGCCAGGAACAACTTGTTGCTGCAGCCGAGTTAGCTGGTAACCCAAAAGGGCTTCACCTATGAGGGTGATGGGTTTGATAGTGGTCTGGCTGCTTACTGAGACTTTACTTGAATCATCTGATCTCATGCTCGAAGGGAACTGAGAGAAACAAGAGAAAAGGGTGAATATACTCTATTATTAGCTGAAGGTCTAAGTCAACTCTGCCCTGATTAGTTTTATTTATAATTCTAAAAGCTTTTGAAGTCTTTGGAGCACTGGTACCCAAGATGGCTTGTTGTGGCAGGGCCAAGCTTTTGATAAGTAATAGAAGGTATTCCCAAATGAAGAGCAATAAAATTTTTAGGATGGTTGGTTACTGATACTTTCAGAGTTGGAAGTGGATATTTAGTATGCTTAAACTATATATTCACACATGCCAAACCTGCTTTAAGGGGAGAAAATGGATAGGATTTTGATCATATTTGTAGAAATATTGTAGGCTGAGACCTTCCTAAGGAAGAATTTTGGGTACAATTGTGCACATTTGTTTATGGGAAGATAATACACTGAGCTTGTGGTGTGCCTTGTAACCTCCTTAAATGTGTGTAATTAAAAAGTCTCTTATCAACGATAGACTTTATCAGTCATATCAAAGATATACTTTATCAATCATATTTCTGCTGCATGAGATAATACAGCAGTTTCTCAGGGTTAAAACTCATTTTTGCTTCTGCACAGCTAAATAGCTGTCCTGATTTATATCATCCCTCCCTAAATATGGAATGTTTTAATTTTTGTGTATCAGAATTTGGAAACCCTAAGGAAGTGGCTTTGTGGAAGAAAGTAGAGTGGTAGGTGGTGTTCCAGAAGAAATTAAGTAGCCCATATGTTTGATTTCCTTCATCTGTTTTGACTGTGATGGATTTGAAACCACATTGTAAATAATTTGTTAAGGATTGGAGACTAGACCTAAAATATCATAAAGGGTAATGATATCTGGGTTGAAGGAGTGTTACAGGGAGAGGAGGTGAGGCAGCAGCTCTCTGCTCTCCTTCTAAGGGGCTGTGCTGCAAGGAGGTTTGTTGGTTGAAAGCAAGGCTGGGTGAATATATGACTCCAAGGCATTCCTTACCTTTTCAGGAGTTCAGAAGGCTCCATATGGAGGCACCCAGTGGTTCTGGGTGAGCTGCTTAGATCTGGATGGGCTTCTCAGCTGAAAGCTGGCAGGCTGAGTTGTGAGAATATATTCCTGAGAGTCTCCATAGTCTTTCTGTGCTTCCCAGTTTGTCTATTTTTGGTATATGGTTGATGCAGTGAAATTCTACTCTGTAACTTGCGTTTGAAACAAAGATTTAAATTCTGGGAGTAGGGAATGATTCTTGTACTATGTGGAATATGGTTAGTTTGGTATTTTGAATGTGCTTAATTTTTAGAATTAAATTTGCCACCTGCAAACCTGTAGTCCAAGGGGGTTCTGAGAGAGGCTCCCATCAAAGGATTTCCTAAATATCTATCTTATGAATTATGTTATATCCATTAGATTTACCTGTTTAGTAGCATATAAAATAACTTGAAAATCCACAACAATAATTTAAAGGACAGAGAGAAAGTTAAGCCAAGTGACCATTGTCATTGCTTGCCATGATCAAGAGGCAGTGGAGAAAGAACCAAATCCCAAACTAGGAGATGAGTTTCAAAAAGAGCAGGAGGAGATGATACTGTTCCATGTAGGATGTAGTTCAGCTGCGTGGCTTCTTGTTACAGTCTGAATTACATGCTAAAGGTTTACATCGATTAAAAAAAAAAAGTTATTCTAAAATACCTTAATACCTTGTCTCATGTGAATTTGTCCAAAATCACCAGCTGTAGTCCACTAAATTGCAGAGCTGCAAGCTGGAGATGGGACAAGCATCCTGGAGAGGTATCATTATACTTGACTTCTCAAAATCTCCCCTCAGTACCTCTTGCTGACCACTACCAGAGATCAAGTCTTGGGTTGGCTGGGTCTCTGTTCTGAGCTGGAAGATCTGTTCTTGGGATAAAATGGGTTATACTGTGAGAAAGCTTGTCTGCACTGTGTTGGTTTTTTCCCCTTTGCTTTCAGTACAAATGGTTGGATGTGTGCAAAGACAAAGGAACAGGTGAATGCTAACATGTTTTCTTTTTCCTAATGGCCTGATGCGTTGAATGTGCCAGGCTCATACAGAATGATGCATTATGCTTGAAATATACCCAAACCTTCATTTAAAAATTTCTTCAAGTCTGTGTTTTGTATAACTGCAAATAGTTCAGGTCCTAGTCGTGAAGCTGTGAAAGGTCAAACAGTGTTTCAAAGGTGCACAGAAAAGGTGGTATTTAGCACTGCACCAATTTTATGCCCACGGTCTGATCTTTAAAAAGCCATTACAAGGTGCTGTTGGTTTTTTTCATGCCCCAAATGGAGACTGGTGTCCTCACTGTGCATAGGGAGGTGCTTGAGTAAGATGATTTGAGTTATTGCTCACAGGATAAGGGGTTCAAGAGGGAACCCCTTTCCTAGTTCCATTGCTTCATGGAACCAGAGTCTCTGCTCTGTTAGGACCACTCTGCATTTGACTCGTGTATCATTTTTGTTTTCTATCTCTAGCTTCACCTAGCCTCTTTCTCATGAAGAGATGAACAGATACCCTCTGGAAGTCAAATTATATGTTGAGATGGCGGGGGAGGAAGGATAATTTCTGTGATGCCCTCTGACAACCTGAGGAAGTGTAGAACCTTGCCGTTGACAGAATGTATGGAAAACAATAAACAAATTATGGTCAGGCTTGTTTTGTTTCCCATTTCCTGTCTGATCCATTAAATAGATAGCAATGAACAGATTCTTGTTGCAGGTTTATAGCTCTATTTCCAGAGTTAGCTCTGGCTTGACCTACATCTTAGATCTCCTCAAGCAGGTCAGGTTCCTTACCCTTATTCTGCTCTTCAGTCAGAAATAGGGTTTTTTTTCCTTTTATTAGATACAGTGATTTCCAGTTGGTCACAAACACCCACCTTTTATTGTCTTCCCAATGTTAGCCTAAACTTTTCCTTTTCTGGTGGTTACCCTATGGGAGCTTATGAAGAGCAAACAAAACCCTTTTAAACTCATCTCCCAGAACAGCTAACTCTAAACCATCTTAGCAGCCCTTCTTTAAAAATTCTTTTTTGCAGCTGTTCCCATTTAAATTACTTAATGTATTATTGTTTCCTATTACTATAGGAAGCACCTCAGTGGTTATATAAGTTGTCTTTATAGCTGCATCAGAAGGACAATTTACCAACAATTTTATATGCAGACACTGATATACCTTATATCAGACAGAAAGACCAGATACCTTTTTTTCCAATCCTTACCATGGTCACTTCACCTCTAAACAAAGTTAGGCTCAAGCGCGTATCTTGACATCTGGTATCTCTGTGTCACTCTGTAATATCTGGCAATATTGTGTTTTATTCCTGTGGTCTGTAGACCCATGTAATTCTTTGCAGTGTGACAGTGTGATCCTTTTCAGGAGCTAAGTTGTCTGTGAAGTTCATAAAGTATTTCCTTCTTTGTGTGGTGGTCACTAATAACACTGCTGAACAGGTTTTGTGCTGAGATCAGTCCCTGAGGAGTGTAGCTAGTAATTTTTTTTTACCCTAGTAAAATTCTGGTTTTGATCTGAGCCATTGTAGCTGCCTCCCCAGGCAGCCCCTGATGAGATTCCTATGTTTCATCATATAGATTTATTTTCTTTTGGCTAGTAGATCTGGAATATTATTCTTGTCTAAACTGATCATACCTTTTAGAAGTTAGACACAGTTCGCCTTTTGATTAAAAATGAATCTAGTTCTGCATTTTATACCAGTCTCCACTTTTTCTATGCTCACAATTATTCTGACACCTTACATTGCTTTGACTTAAAATAAAAATGCCCACAGCTTGCCAGGATCACTTGTTATCCTCTTCTGTTTGCAGGTGTTGGTACTTTGTTGCCAGATCACTAACTGGAATTTATTTTTCTGCCTGCTACAAATACTTAGTGAAAGAGAAAAAAAACCCTCAAATTGCTTTTAGTGACTTCTGATGTAGAGTCTTCTTTTACCATTGCAGGCTCTAAACCCAGAGGCCCTTCTTCTGGCTGCTTAGTTTCTTCTCAGAGAAGTGACTTATCTATGCGTGTTTCCAGTGGCAAACACACTGAAAGCCTTCAGATGGTGCCAGTCCTGAGCTATCTGATCTTTAAAATGTTCGTGTTGTATTCACCCCTCCTAGAGGCAGGAAGAACCAGAAATGGTAATTTGAATGACCTCTATGCATGTGTTTTTTTGGCCTGGTCGTGCTTGCCGTGACAGTCAGCATCTGTCACGTATTTCACAACGATGAACAAACGAGAGGTTGTTTTTGCTGAATATTAATGCTATGCAGTAACTCTTACTGTAGTGTCTTACAGAGCACAAGGCAGCTGTAGCCTTTGCAAAAGCTTAACCCAACTTGAACTGGCTTGAGCAGGTGATCTGAACAACAGGACAGACTTGCTACTGCAGAAAGTTTAATTCAGGGCAATCTTGGTTTCACCTGACATTCTCTGGATCAAAAGGCTTGAAAGCAGCAAAGGATGGGGTGGGGCTCTGAACGGGATAACAGAATTCCCCCTCTCCCCCCAGACTCCCGTGTCCATAATGCAGCAGTCCTTGACTAACAGGAAAAAAAGACCTCACAGCAAAGACTGGAGTTTGAGTGCATAAAAGACAACCAGCTCGAACTGGGGGAGCTCCCATAGAGGCGACTGGAATGGGAATTCCTTAAGCATTAAGTGTGACTTTCATGAATTCTTTAGTATGCTTTTCTTGTAGGGATTTCTAGATTGCTTCTAGTTATCAAATCTAAAAAATCTTCAGAGTGCACTGCCCAAAACCCTTTCTTGCTGTAGTTCTGGGTGAAATGGGAACTTGTCAGTGCTGTGATATTTATAGAATATTTTTCTACCCACAATCCTAGCTCCTAGACACAAGCTGTTACCAAGTGTTTGGTTTTGGGAATTGAACCTTTTTCTGTAGCCTGTCTTTTCAAAGCCTGACCATTAGGTGTTAGCTCCTCTGTGCAGAAAAAAACCCTTTATATGAAAAAAATAGAATATACAGAACTTCTAGGATTCCAGCTTGGGTACAGATCTTTCTGACGAGGCTTCCTATTTCAGCAGTTAAATTGAGAATGGATGTGAAGTTTGTCTTATTTTTTGCACAGAGTTTTCTGTTTTTATTTAATAAAAATGCGGGGAGTTGCTGCTGTCTTATTAACTTGCAGCCGGCATGCTTATCTTCTTTGTTCTTTGTTAAATATGAGCTGGCATGTGTTAGACTGCGTTAGTGTTCACTCTTTGGGACTTCAGTGGTTTCTAAATTTGGCATAGCTAAGCCGGTGCCCTGTTTGCTTGAATCAATTGGGGCTGCTATTTTTAGCAACAAAAGGGAATTGAAATAGCAATTTTCTTTCCATGTAATGGATCCCCAAGAGGAATACTGATGCAAGCTCTCTGTCATCCTGTATTCTCCCCCTCCCCAAAAGCACTCAGACGAAAGGCAGCTGTCATGGTTTGCGGCTGTATTAATCTTTAATCAATCGAGTGTTTTCTGCATTCAGGTGTTCAGGGAAAAAAAGGGTCACGACTAAGATCTGCCTAGAATAACTAAGCACTCATGCATGGTCTGTGCAGTCAGAATTTGTGGATAACGGCAGGGATAGATGGAGCAGCTAAAAATAGTATATGCTTCCAGTGTTTCTCCAGTCTATTTTTGATCCTTGATTTTGATAAGGTTGATTGGAGTCTTACTAAAAATAGCTGTTCCTAGCAAGCTGAGGACAAAAAGTAGAATATTTTTAACCAGCACAGACTAAAGTACTTTTGTTGGCTGGAGATAATCTAGAAGCTTGGTATTGGTCAAATGCCAGTGATTTATATAAATCTGTAATAAATGAAGCACTGCTTGATGCCAAGCAGGGATAGTCTTTTCTCCCCTTGCCAGCTTTTGTTTTCCCCAGGAGCTGTCATAGTCTTAATATAGCCTCTGTGTTTCGTAGCAGAAGAATCTCGAGTCTTCAGTTATTTATGGGCTGTACTTTGAAGCTATGCTAAGGTTAGCTGTGCTGTGAAGTTTCTCTCAACTGTGTTGCTTTGGCAATACACAGAGGGTCCTAGTTTATATGTGCTGCAGCTGGGTACCGTGCTGTGACAGACCCTCACTCGGATCTGGGCTCAGTCTTGCAGGACAGGGATGGCTTTTTAGTGTGAATGCAGGATGTTGCAGACAGACTAGCTCTGCAGTGACCATTTTGACAACAAATTTGAACACTTCTCAGGGGATCAGAGATGTAGCTGAGCTACCCTCCTTGAAGTCTGTTAGTTAGCTTAGTTTTTTTGACAGGAAGGTATAGGTATTCCCAGATTGCTGGACCCACATCTGTCTGGGGAGAATAACATTGCTGGTGACCTGAGTTCTCCCTCCTAGGTAATGACATGCATGAGTGCATCTGCAGTACTCTGAAAGATTGCCTAAAAACTCAGGCTTTTCTGAATGAAAACAGGAAAATGGCTGAACCAAAATGAATTTTTAGTTTGAAGAGACTAGTAGAGAACATGCCTAATAGTTGCTAGCTTCATTGTGCAGGTATTCAAAGCACTGCAAGGAGTATGCCTGGTGCTGTTTGCATGAGGCAATATGGATAAAAGTATTCTGTTCTTTATCTCCATTAGGCGTCTCAAAAGTTCATTTTGCTGTGGAAAACATGTGTTTGTTTCTGAAGGCAGGCTTGATCTCTTTAAGCTTTTTTGTTTCACTGTAGTCTAACCTTGAGTTGGGGAGTCACGAATCTATAATCTTGTTTCAGCGTGATTGCTCTGCAGAACTGCAGTAGAATTTTCTATGCTTGCTGTTGCTCCCTCTCCCTGTGTCAACACCAGTCCTTGCTCCCGTTGTGAGACAAGATGATTTCTACATGCCTGCCTCATGCTTTACTGCACCACTCTTTGCTTTTGTTTTAAGATGTCCTGGCTGCATGAGAAGCAAGACAGACTGCCAGTGGCTGCTGGGTTCTGGTTTTGCCTGGCTCTGGAATGGTAGTCCCTTTTTTATGAGCAAGGAGTACACCTCTGGTTGTACCTCTTAGGAGGTGGTGGATGTTTTTTGGTGTTCTCCTATTTGGCGACACAGTGGCTGTTATTTCTTATAAGCAGAAGAAGCATGAGTTCCCCACACTGTTGGTGGCACTTTGTCATGTTTAGCCATGAGCTGTGGGATTTCAGAAGGATGCAGGTGCTGTTGGAAACATTTGTGTATTTTACCCTATGTAAGGCTTCTGGAGACGTGTCTACATGTTTATCCCCTAAAGTACCACTGGTCATTTTAATCTTCTAGACTAAAATCACTGTCTGGTTGCATGTGTTCCACAGACTTGGTCTGGGGCTTTTTTTAATAAAAAGAAAGCTATTCCCTTTTAGTGCAAGATGACACATCTCACTGACAGGAGAGGTTTTCTAACTGTGTTTGTCAAGAGTTGCCCTGAGTTTGGTACTGGCCAGGAAATGCTGCCAATGCTTATGAACTATGTCATACGTGTTGTACATGTGGCAAAAACTGTGAAGCACTAGGAGATGGCTTGATGGTATTAAGGTGTAGAGAATTAGTGAGCTGGGTGTCAATAACTATTCTAGTAGTAGAGGCTGTGGCAGGTGCTGGTGTAGATGTATCCTAAATTAAAGAGACCAAAGATGTGTCATTAAACTCCAAGTGGGAGTTGAAAAGTCTGTGGAGGGAAGTGTGGGTTTCTTTCCCTGCCCACAACCATAGGAAGCAAAATTCTGCCACAGCCATTAGGGCAAAGATGCTATACTGTCCTGAGGTGAAGATTTTGGTGCATCCAGAGCATGGGCAGGTGATGTATTAGAGGATAACACTGTTAAAAAAAATTAACTGCTGATTTGGTTTCTTGTGCTGATGACTTGTATATATACAGTGGTAATTGAAATATCTACAGCCTACATACGGCGTAACCTCCTCCAGCAGTGTGAGCAGATGATGCCCCACACTGCTCTCATTGTTTGGAGACCTTGATACTACATTGGCAGCTTCTTTTTGCACCCCATCCCTGCATCCAAAGCATGGGCAGCTTCACAGTCATTTGTATTAATCTGGTGTACACTTGGGGCTAGCATGAATAGTGATTTTAGCTTTATCAACTGTACAGCTTCCTGTCTACCACTTTGAACAGTGTAGGGTTTGGAATATAAGACTGTTGATGCAAAATTGAAATGAAAGGCAGAACTAAAGGATGACGCCATACATACATCTATCACCAATTATAACAGTGATTATGCTAGTCTTACCCAAAATGTCATTTCCTAGAAGACCAAGAGATGTTCCTTTCAGCGTGCTGGACTCACTATGGCCAGATTTTGTGGACTCTGACTCAGGACAGGAATTTTTAGATAGGCTTTTTTGGAACTTAAAAAAGATGATGTACATGTCAATTTCCTAGTTATGCCTATACTAGTTTCAAAAAAGGGTTCTTGAGATGGAAATCTATTCCAGGTGAGGACTAATTATTTTGTGAAATACCATGTATCCAAAGCTGCTGAAGACTGGCCAGTGGGAACTTCCCAGGGTAGAACATCTCCAGCCCAATGTGAGTGCATGTATTGATTTATGAAGAGTGAGCTGCTCTCAGAGTGTGTTGTGTTACTGGATACCTTCCCTTATTTTTTGTCCCCTGACTTTTAGGGCTGTAGGGGAAAAGGCAAACATGGATGTTGACTTCTTTGTAAAATTAGCCAGTGCTGCAATACAAGCTTTCCATTCAGGCAAACATTTACTTGGTGGGCTCACACACAAGTTGCCTGGGCACTCTTGTTGCTTCTCTCCTGGAGACAGCAGATGGCTGAAGTGGGAAGCTACTACAGTTAGTCTGACTACTGAGTAAATGTGTACAATCACACTTAGGTGCTGGTACAGCTTTCTTGTATAGACAATAACTTGTTTCTATCCTACTTGCTTTGCCTTCTTTAAGCTCATGCCAACTGCAGTCATTTTTTAACTTGTTTTGGAACAGTCTGTAGAAGAAACAGAATTCAAAAGCCTAATCCACACTTGGAGTCAAACTAGCTTGGGCACATCAAGTTGATAGTAGAAATTCAGTTAAACTGACACAGCTTTGGAGTAGTTGGAATGGCAACATTTTTCTCCAGTATGGAAGCTTGAGATGAATGCAACCAACATGAAAATTGAAAGTTACTTTCTGATGTACAAGCTTTATGTAGTCTAAAATGTGGAGGAAGATAAGGTGGCTGAATCTTGGCTTCTGTGATGTTGGTCCAAATAATTGCCTTTACCCTACCTCTTCTTCCTGCTTTTACAGTGTAGGGTCTAAGTTTTGCTTTCTGCTCTGGCAGATTCCTCTCGGGGCAGCCTTTCTGACCCTCCACACTGCTCACTGGGATCCAGTAAATGGGCAGTAACCAGGGCTGGCTGAACTGGGTGCTCCTGGTCAGTAGCAGGCCTGGTCTGTGTTAGTGCACATTTCCCTTTGCAGTCCGCAGGCGCCGACCCTGGCGGCCTCTCCACCAGTGCAGCTGTAGATGGGAAATCCATTTGCTTTGAAAGGGAGGGAAGTGCCAAAGGGCCTTATGAAGAGAAGTGTGGCCTGGAAAAAATGGGGATTAGGTGAGCGGTTGGAAAGCGGTCCTTGTACTGTGTGTGTTCTTTAAGATGGTGTGGGAGCATGGAGCAGAAGACAGTTATCCTTCTCCACATGGAACCACTAATTAAGTGATGGTCTCAGTGCCATCTTGTGAGGAGTTCCCTTATTGCTAAGAAAACTTAGTTGCATATTTTATCCTCATGCCTATGCCTTTTCCTGCAGCAGAAGCAAAACAGGGATGTGTATGAACCAGGAGTCTGTTTCTGTAGGTGATGGCTCAAGCACTACTTTTTTTCCTGATGGAATTTTGTAATTTTTATGTACATCAGATTTATTTAAATTTCTCACATTCTGTTCTACATGGTACTTTAGCCTCTGGACTACAGGTTATTTTAATTTGAACTAGGGCCTATAAAGGGAAAAAACCATTGTGTTACTTACACTTCAGTTAGAAATCCCTGATCTTCAGCTTATGTCTTGTGCTCCAGCTGATTCCATTACCATTTACCTAAGCAATGGATTCAATAAATGAGTAAATATCCTTGACTGAAACTACTTGTACTTTACTAAGCCTTTAAAGGGCTATAGGTGCTTTTTGGGAGTCCCTGCCTCATGGAGCATTTTTGGCTGCAGCTGCTGGAAGTGGAATAACTTGCAGTGTCAGAAAACAGTATTTTAAAATCCTGAGCTTGTTATCTGGGAATAAAAACATTAGGTCCATAAATTCTGAATTGGAAGGAGAAGAAACAATCTTAAGTGTTACAGGGAATGGCTCTTCTTGAGGTGCCTCACTCTAGTGAAAGAAACAACCCCTTTCACCGATTCACTGAAGCTGAATGTTTTCCACATGGGGTCAGCTTAGAAATTGTGCAGCCATTGTTGGGATCCTTACGGGGAGGGGTCCTGGTGCTGTTTTCACTGTACTCCTGTTTACTTCATTGTTTTGCTGAAGCAACAATGACTTGTGTGATAATACATAATGTCAGCAAGGCTGAACCTGAAGCTTGTTAGTCCTTGAACTAAAGGGATCATGCTGTCCTGCAGGACTGTGGTGTGTCTGGCTGAATGGGTAACAATATTGGTACAAGTTTGGTTGTGGGAAATAAGCTCCTGGGAAAGTATCCTTGATTTCTTCCCTAAATTCTGATTTTTATTGGTGATTTGGACCCTTGCTTCACTTTTCATTACATGGCTTTGTTTCTGTACCAAAACTGTCACTCACACTTCCCTAACAGTGGCTGGATAGGAAGTGGCAAAGCAGTATGACACAGACACTTGGTTTTCTCAATAAAATTCCCTGGCACTGACAGTGCAGCAGCCAAAGCTCTGTTTAGTATCCAGAGCATCCCATGTATGCTGGAGTTACGGCATCTTGCAAATAAACCCTTAAACCAGGGATGAGATAAGCATATATGCATGTATCTTCCTCTGGTCATCTGTGAATTTCAGTTAAATCAGGGCTATGACTGGATCTTTCCTTCTAGCTTGTTACTGAATTGTTGCCAGACCATTCAAACTCAAATAGAACCTTTGCTGGCAGTTTCATCTTTTGTTATTACATCCACTTATTTATACATAGCAGGCACAGAGACTGAAAGGGTTACAGCATTTCCTAGCTGTTACTTCTCTAACAGAAATATTCTGGCTGCAGTTTGCATGCCAACTGATAGAGGGGATCTGCAAGTGGTAACTAATCAAATGATCTGCAAACACATCTCCTTCCGGTGCTCCAAAGGGAATTATTGCTGAATCTCAATGCCAGACAACACCTCTGTGTGCTGTGAGCTTCATTCAGGTAGAGGTTGACCTGAGAGTTAAACCAACACTCCCAGTTCACTGTGCTGAAACATTAAACAAGTCCAGTTATTTGGCCATGGCTACATTCAGTGATAAGCAGTGGAAGCACAAACCAAGCTGTTCTGATCTGATAAAAGGACAAAGAGAAAAAATCCAGTATACTCTGTGGCTACTTGGAGAGTGAGAGTAGAGATGGGTAAATGAGGTTAGACAGGAGAGCTAAAAACGTAAGGATGTCGAGGTGTGGGCATTGGGTTTGGTGAGAAGAAAAAGCTGAGAGAGAAAATAAGTGATGCTGAATGTACTTGTGCAAAAAGCGGTTGGAAAAGCAACCAATTCTGTATGGAGGAATTGCAATTTACTGGGATGATCAGCTGCTAGTGTGGCGAGAGCCCTGGAATAATTTGTCAAACTAATGGCATGTTGAGTCACTCACAGCTTCTCAGCTTGTGGAAAAGAATCCTAGAAAGACTTGAAGCTTGACACAGATCCAGTCACCTACAGGTGAGAAAGTTTAAGCTGTAGAAGCCCAGCTGGCAAATGATGCCTGAGTCGCTCATACGAGGTGCTGGTGAGCACAATGGCCATAGGGATCTGAAATCTGCTGGAGGAACACTAACAGAGAGCTGTTGCCTGTGTCCTAAAATCTGTTTTCTTGGGTGCTTACAGGATTTGAGACACCTTTTATTTTACTGTATACTTAAAACTAAGTTGACGGCTGGTTTAATGGTCATAAATCAGCTTTTTTTTTAGTTAAATGGCTTGGAAATCTCTCTTAGCACACAGCATTTCTGAAGAAGTGTATTAGGATAGAGGGACTGGCTTGAGAAGGGGTACTGAACCTGATTCTTGAAACACATTAGGCTCCTAACTCCATGTTTTTCTCTCCTTTCTTACCTATGGCAAGGTTTTAGTGTGAGTTTTTTGAGCGATTTCATAAAAATACACCTATTCCAGAGGCTTTGATGTGTTTCTGTCTGGAATGAATATTTTAATAGCCTACAAATAAACACACCCATTGCAGTTACTTCTGTGAAGCAACTAATGTTGGTTTGTCTCTTTTGTTGCAGTGGTCACAGGAGCTACTGATGGGATTGGAAAAGCCTATGCAGAAGAGGTAAGAATTCTCACCACTTGGAAGTCTGTCTTGATTCTTGGCAAGGTGATATCTCCTCACCTTGTCCTAACAGATACCTGTGGAGAAAGAGGTCTCCTACCATGCCTTCCTCTGGTAACCAGCCAAAAGTTACATCTCTTTTTGTTAGTTTCTTTTTCGTTTCTTTTATTTGAGAATTATATTTTCAGCTCTTACCTTGTCCTTCAGTTTTTATTTTTAACTTTCTTAGTTTTTAAAAGAATTTTAACTTTCTCAGCCCTTGGTATTTCCTTTTTGTACTTCCAGGCACTGACTAAATGGCATTTACAGCTGCCAGCAGTTGTTCCAATTATTTCCTCTAGTTCATGAAGTCTCTGAAGCTGGGTTTTACCTTTATCTCTTTTACTATACTTTTGCTCTTGATGGATATGTGGGCTTCAAATATATTTCATACACTGGAATGTACTACTTAAGACAGAAAGTTCCTGTTAGTATAGGGTAATTTAGCTTATAAGCCCAGAGAACATAATGACAAATAGTGCTGACTACAACAATTTCTAGCAAAAATAACTTTAAACTCAGCATTAGTATCAAAGTGAGCCTGTCTGTGCTCATTTTTGTGCTCTCTGAAACACCAGTTTGATTTTGTGAGATCAGCTGTGAAAGATTCCCTTTTCCTTGATTTTGTTTTGTTTTGTTTTGTTTTGCAAAGCCCCCAGGGAAAATGGCATTCCTCTTCATGGAATTACATGATGTTCTTGTCCTTTGGGTTTTCTGTCATCCTGATGTGCCTTGCCCTGCTACCTGCACACCTGCACCCCTGGCCCCTAAATTCCTTTCTACTTTGCAGGAAGTAGTACCTCATATTGCTGGTTCAAGAAAGGGTTGTTGGCTGCAAAAGGGATTAAGCCTGGTGCCAACAGCACCTGATCCTGGCATATTGCTCACAGCTCATATGTGCTGGCTATCCCAGTTACATGGCACCAAAGCAAATGATGCAGAACTTAATTTTAGCTATCTAGAGCAAGTGGAAGGAGGTCACTGTGCCCACAGCAGAGCATTATCAGGAGGAAGTCCTTTAGTGTGGGAGACAGCCCCTGAACATCATGGGAGATTAGTTTCAGGATCTATATGTTAAGATGCTGGGTGAATAAAACTACAGCTTGCTTAATGTTCTGTAATGTCTCTTAGAACTAGGCTGCTTTTGAGCATTAATGTCTGCTGCTGGCTGACTCCTGCATTCAAACCCCCATTAGGAAAGCCATCATGAGTAGGAGATACTGTTGGAAAACCATGTCTATTACAGCTGCCTTGCAGTGGTTGCTGTAAGCACAGAGCACCCCAAAAGCACTCCAGAAGGTACAGATACTCATTCTTGGGCTACAGAATAAAACACACTGTTCATGAGTTGTATTTTTTATTGTTACTTATGCATTTATTTAGAATAAAACACAAATCCATCCTTTGACAGCTTAAATGGATGAAGAATACTTCATAAAGTCAAGTGTGGATGTAGGGTGAAATGTGGAATACCTGAAGAGACGTCTCAATCTTTAAATTAACTCCAGAGATATCTTCAGAAGGCTGCCAGCAGAAGCTTGATTTTCTACTAAAAATTCCCTTCTGGCTACTATAAATTCCACTGGCATATGGCTGCTTGTGCCTTGATGGCTGTGATTATAGTCATGCAGACAACTTCCTTTTCCTTGGAGGAATTTGTGAGGATTGTAACTGTGTGTTGAGAATTGCCTCTTTGAAAGTATGATATTGTCTCACTGGAAAGTGATGGAAGAGCTTTATGAGTGTGTGGAATCTTACGTTATAGTCTGCTGTGTAGATTATTTTCCTTTTCCAAGCAAAGAACTGTTTTTACATTTTCACTCTTGCAGTATTAGGGCCTTTCATTTTTGCCCAGCATGGACATCCTTATCATTGCTAGCTCACCCCTTTGTGAAAGGTTTCACGTTTTGAGGATATGGTCAGGAGTCAGTATTCATTGCCCCTCTATCATTATCTTTTGTTTGCTTTTGAAAATCATTACTGTAAGTTCAACCTTAGCCGTATTTGTGTGCTAGTGATAAACCAGAGGTTATGATCCCATTGCATGCTTTGCAGTACTCTACTATGCACGTCTGTTTAGTGTAGCATTTTTAGAATCTCTTGATGTGTCAACTCTAATAAGAGCTTCAACCTTGCTTTAGTTGGGTGTTGATGTCATTGTTTTCCATCCTGGGGAGAAAGGGTTTAAACAGCAGCTGTGTTTTGCTACCCAAGTGGAAAACGTGGTAGTCACTAACGTGGCATTTAAGGAAATCAAACACCTCCGTTCATCAGCTCCATTAGAATGGTGACCCTTGCTTGCACCAACCCTTAGGCTTCAAGAGTATCTTCCCAACATACACTGCTCTGGGTGAGTTTTTATGTTAAGTTTTAAAATCTTGTCATTCAGCTGTTTCAGGACCTGAGGGATATTGGCCAAAGGGACAAGTATAGCAACAGGTTATCTACAAAACAATTGGGTCTTCCTTGATTCCTATATGAAAATGTAATTAGTGACTGGGATCTCAAGGATCATTATCTCTCCTTGGAAGACTGTGGTTCCTTTCAACCAACTAGATCTCTACTAGTGAAGGCAGAGTGCTCAACAGAAACTAGTCTGGTTGTATCAAACACCTTAACTGAACTTGCCCTCAAGTGCTGTATCTTCTACAAGTTTGGTTAGTTCTCTTAGTGATATTTGTTTCTAGTTATAGGGTCTTCTATTGGCTGTTTTATGTGCTCTCTACTTAGAACCCCTCTTGCAAAAGGGTTTCCAGTTTCAGATGTACTTCTCAGAGTGCATGCCTTTAGTATGTACATAGCAGAGGTTTCTCTCAAGCTTGCCCTTGTGGTGGAAATTCTCTAAATGTGGTGAGGTTCCACTGACTGGGTGTATTGGCATCACTTTTCTTCCTTGGCTTTTGAGACAAGTATGGCTGAATACTTTTCCATTAAGCCCAGGTACCTACTGAAGCAGTCTGAGAGCCCAAGGGTCATGACTGCTGAAAGAGAGCAAACTGTTCTGTTGGCAGTCTGGAGCTTTGCATCCATGAGGAAGATCTCTGTGGCTTCTTTGCCTCATGGGACCACAGTTATTTTGGATTCTGAGTAGATTACTCAGAATTGTCCTAGCAGGTTAGGTAATGAAGTCCTTCATTGTCTTGATCCTGTGGAATGGGAGTGCTATTCCCTTCTTCCTGGTGCCTTCCAGGCTTGCTGTGGGCTTCACATAAAGTGTGTTCCAGCGAGCCAGGTGCTTATCTGCCGGTGGCTGGATGTGTTTATCCCTTTTAGACAGTAATTCTTGTAACACCATTTC
This sequence comes from Polioptila caerulea, assembly GCA_013397295.1. Taxonomy (NCBI): domain Eukaryota; kingdom Metazoa; phylum Chordata; class Aves; order Passeriformes; family Certhiidae; genus Polioptila; species Polioptila caerulea. Next base: position 1,195,895 of record VYXF01011505.1, on the reverse strand, counting down.
CTCGAGCAAAAGGCTTGCATTGCCTGTAAGCCTGAACCCAGCAGCTGTTTGCTAGTGGTTCCTGTGGCACCTTTGGTTTCACCACACCTCACTCTATCCTCATTAGATCCAGTATGAGCTTTCTACTGCTTAGAGATCACACATGGAAGTAAAGTACGGAGTTCACTGATGAGCTTTGCCGTACCACTCTGACAGAATCACTACTGCTTTGCTCACTCCTGCTAGAAAAGCAGATGGCTTTAAGCCACTTCAGGTTGTTCTTGTACTCTGCTGTAGTGTTTTGAGGTCTTTGGATCTGTGTGTTTTGTTGGTTGGTTGGGATTTTTTTTTTTTTGTTGCAGTTTTTAAAAAACTCCATTAGAAACGCATTCTCATTAGTTCTGAAGGCAGTGAAGGAGTTTTATTGTTGCAATGACAACATACATGTTTTTTACATCTCAAGTGTCTGAAAGACAGTGCCACTCTGAACTGTGGATAGATATATTGTTTCTACTTATGGTAGTCACAAATATAATTTCCACTTTAGAGTAATTCAGATATCTATCTGTCTTCCTGCAGCCACTTTTCAATTGAGTTGTTAGATCCCATTTTAAACTTCTAGTGATAGGTCTGATTTTATGACCAGGGTATGCTCTGGCCACAGCTTAACTTCCACAGATAGCTTCCCTAAAAGAGTTTCAGAAGTAAAATAACCTTAATACCTATGAGTAGTACAAAGTAAGAGTGGAGCCTTACTAAAGGGAGGAAGTATTGAGTTGCAACACAGGTGTTCAAGTGACCATGGGTGTCATAACATGGCATTTTAAACTTCATTATGGATAACAATGTCTTTGCTCTGACTTGCAGAGGTAGTGTAAAAGTTCTGTAAAATATCCACTGTTCATTTTCTGTTTTATAAATGTGCCTATCCACCTATATTAGATGACAGAGAAGATAGTGTGGTGTGAAGGGAATTAAGTAAGAAATAACATGGAATGTTAACACATGTTAGTAACATCCTTGTTTTCCCCTTCGTGTCTCTATTCTAAATTGTATTTTTTTCAGACTTACTGGTCATATATTGCTGTGATGTTTGATGAATTTTGCAATTTCTTTGATTAGGATACTAACTTGGAAGTGATTTATGGCTATTCTAATGTCTCCTGTTTTGTTTTCTTGCAGTTAGCAAAACGTGGGATGAAGATGGTTCTAATCAGTAGGTCAAAAGAAAAACTAGACCAGGTTTCTACTGAAATAAGTGAGTTAAAACTTCTTCCCTAAACTTCACTGGCATGCTTATAAATAAATACAATTGCACAGGAATTTCATACATGCTAATATATACAGCTCTGATTTTGAAAACAGTTTGCTCTTGTGCACAGTGCAAATGTTACAGATATAAGCGATAAAGGCCTTGCAGATCAGTTTTACAGCTGTTCATATTTAACTTCGGAGAACAACAGGGCTTAATTCTGGAATAAGTACTTGTAAAACTGTTAGTCTTCCATAAGAACAGCTTACCAGGCCAGACTGAAATACCACCTATTCATGTAGTAGTAGCTGTCTAAAATCATAATAAGGCAAGAAACATGCAGTCATTTCTCCATCTCCATATTCCCTCAGTTTGAAGCAAGTTTGGTTGCAAGGGCTCCAGCCATAAGGGTGGTTTCTTTGCAACTAGAAGTTGATGAAAGCATTTTCCATTTGTTATTTGTTGTCTTACCAAGTATACAGATTATTATGGGTAGCTTGCCCTGTCTCCCTCTTTTTTGTTTTGTTTGAATAAATTACTCAAAGATTAGATTAGAGACCTGTAAGGTCTTTTGAGGTGATGAATGTTCATAGTCATAAAAATTAATGGAATGAGTTAATGTGTTTAAGAACCTGTGTTAGGAATTGTTTCTTCAGTGTGTAGTAAATGGCTATAGTGGAAAAATAAGGGAGCAACTTCAGTGTTTCAATCACAAATGGATATTTGTACAGGATCAGTTAGGAAAAAGCTTCCTCAAGTCTCATGCTGACAAATGATTTTCCAATCAGAGCAAAATATAATCTAACTCACAAGAATTCCTCTTCTAATCTATATCTCTTTTATTAAGGCATGTTTCACACAAGGTTATTAGTTTGTGCAGAGTATGCCAAGATGAAGTGAGAAATGTAACCATGTGAAAAGGTTTTGATAAGCAGGGCTAGGAGTCGTGTACTATAAAGCAGGTTCCTCAGCATAATGATGTTGGGCAAAGAAACCTTTAAAATGATGCTTCTGTGTTACCCTCCCTTGTCTTACTTAGACTTTCTAAAATGGTTTGTCTACATAAGGCATATAATGGTAAGAACTCATAAATGTATAATTTTGGCTTAAGTTTATTAAAGATTTATGTGAATTTGTTAGTGGCACTGCTTTACTGTAAAGCATAATCCCATTAGTGTCAACACACTGTCCTGTACTAAGTTGCAAAGGACTGAGTGAAAGTAAGGATGACTGAAAAACTCAAGGACTTCAACTTGTTAAACAATAGCTGTTGTACTAGATTGGTGAAGGTCAGGGCATACAGTGCTACAGATATAAATGTCACTATTTCTGATTTTTAATGTCCACTGTAAGATGGCATATGAAACTGTTTTGTGGACAGAAAATTATTCTTTTCTATGTGTATGTTGAAGTCGTAGAGAGCATTCCTTCTTAAATTTAGCAAAGCTGTCATCGAGTTCTCTCTTCCACTGATTTGGAAGTAATTGGCATTGTTCATTAGTATCCTGTGTTTAAGGCTGGCACTGCAGTGTCTGGACTGACCTGTGATGCTGTGATCAATCCAGTGACAGTGTAAATGCAGCAGAATAGGTGTCACTGCCTGGGTAACCTGTGTAACTGCTGATGTTGCTGCCAATCCATAAAGAAGCTGCAGCAAGGTGGTGTTTTTTGGTGGTTCACTGCAGTAACTGGCTGAGTGTTTGTTGCATGTGTGTGGGCATGTGCAGTCACGTTTCTAGCAACGTTACATAAAGTTGTTTTGCTAAGTCAAAGTATAACTGAAAGAAGTTTCTACACATAATCTTGTTCTGGAATCAATCACCTATGCATGAAGTGACAAGCTTCCTGAAAGTGGTCATAACCCTTTCTGTAACAGTCGAGGTGTCTCTTTCTCCCTGGGAATTAAGCATGGTGCTGACAAGACCAATAAATCTACTGCTTTGAGCTTCAGCATTTAACTGATAGCTGTGGGGAGAGGATCTCAGTTGAAAAAAACAGATACATGTACCTATGTGAAACAGCCTGTAATACATAATTACTGTTTGGCCTCACCCAAACATTTTTCTGCTGCTTCCTTTCCTAAACCATTCTGAAATGAGATGACTCATGCTGGATTTTCAGAAGACTTCTTTTGACAACACTGAACTGCTGAAAAGTATACCTTGTTCATTGTGGCATATCCTGAAAGATTAGGATAGTGTGCATGATCAAGCAAGCCTGGGTCGCACTTTGAGATCCTGCTAGGTTTTAGCCAGACAGAATTGTCTTGTATTCAGTCTCATGTGGTCTCTGCAGTCTGCTCTGATGTTGTCATATATAAGGTAGGTGACTTTTTTAATGCTAAGGCTGTAATTACTTGAGTGGTTCCCTTATACACTTCTAAGGTAGCTTTAAACTTCTTTATGGTGATCTATTATTCTACAAATTGGCACGAGCTTGCTCCTCTTGAGTAATGACTCTTAATCACTTTAAGGAAGAATAGCTGTTAAACTAATTCCAGTTCTTTGAGTTGTGTGATTCTGTGCATGTTTTTGATTTCCTCCTTCTTTTCACTAATCAGTCTCATGCTTATCCTACTGAATGGATAGATGCACTCTGTCACAAATAATGAGAGGGCTTTTGAGGCTCAGGTGTGTTCGTTCTATTTCAAAAGACTCTTCTGCTCATAGGGTAGACTTCTACTAGGAGTGAGATCTATTTACAAAATGGAAGTTGTATAACCACCACCATGAGGGAAATACTGATATGTCTTTCTGCATGTTAAATGCTAGCTGACCTGGAGCTGATTTTTTTTATATGCATGTGCACATTAAAGTGGCTGAACTGATGTTACAGGAACGCCAGATGTTCTGAATGTGCAGCTCAGTTTGAGCAACAAAAATTAGTGGGTTAATTACAAGTTGTTAAAGATTTTAGAAGACTTTTCACTGTGTTTTCAAGCATGTTTTAAAGCTAATTTTTTGGAGTACTTAGGTGTTGTAGGATTTGTCATGAAAGAGGAATTCTGCTTTCCGTTCCCTAAGAAATAGAGTATTGGCCACTGACCGAGGAAAAAGTTTAGAATTTCATCTTCAGTTATCATGGACAACCTTCAATGAGGAATTATATAAGTTTTATGGAAATATATTTCAGCTTTGAATCAAGTTGGCATGCACAACCACAGACTATTAAGGTCACTATAAAAACTGCTTGTCCAGTTTAGTTCATGCTGCTTCACTGTTCCACCACTATTCTGAAGGGTCTGTTGCGTTGCATTGTTAAACATTTCCAAAGGTTCAGTGATGATCAAAAAGAAAATTTCTCTGTGAATGGAGACCATTGTTTGAGTGTCAAATAGTGAGTTTGTTCCTTGATTTGCTGTATTTAATAATGAGCATGGTGCAAGACATTTCAGGTACTCCTTGCCAGCAGTTGGTTCTTGAACCATGGATTTGCAGGCAGAAAAGCTTCAGCTGCTTCACTGGATAGGTTTGTTCTGAGGAGAATTGAGAACTGCTTTGCTGTAGAAACTCATTACCTAGGGGCTGCAATATGAAGAATGTAGTGCAGACCAGATAAGCAGGGTAAACTTCAGAGTTTGTCTGTAGGGAAATTGTCAAAAGAATTTGGTATTGGTGTCAATTGTTTGCTGGTACCTTCACAGGACAGGTCATGGAGTTGAGCATGAGCTGCAAGAGCCAGGAAAAAACTGTTGTAAAACTTGCAATTCTAATTCACCTGTAGGTGAGTGCATATAAAAGCAACATGGCAGATTTTGAATTTGTCATCAGTTACAATATAATTAAGGAAATTCCTATTTAGTGCTTTAAGGTTGGTGGTCTAGTGTTACATAAACCCAGGTGATAAAATTGTGTCCAAATACATTGTTTGAATTGAGAGAAATAAATTGTTTTCCCAATGTATTCTCACAAATGAACATTAATTGGAAGGCACTTGTAAGCCTTTCATACTGTTTGAGAACTAATGTCCAAAACTTTGATTCTGTTACGTGTCTTTAAGAAAATATAGTTTTCTTCTATAAGGAAATAGAGTTTTTTTGCAATTAACATCTCTGCAGCTGGCTATTTTGTTCCAATATATTTCCTCAGCCCAGTGTGTAGTGTATCTAAGTTGCTTGGTCATGGTAGTTTCACCTTGAACTACTCTCTAATCCTAAGATTTTGGATGTTGTACACTGATAGCTGTCATGCTTAGAATCTCTTGTGTTCTTACTACTCTGGCATGATTTTTGAATACAAAAATGGTATGTGGTGCCAAACCCAGAAATGTTTCTTCCCCCTTTCCTAGGCAGGTGGGTTTTATAGTTTTCTTCTGCTTGCTTGGTAACCAGGCTGTGGGCAGCGTTCTGAAGCCAACCTGATGCTGATCCCTGTGCCTGTGCCCCATCCCTTACCATGGGCCATGCCCCCATGACAAATCTGACCCCTGCAGATGCTCTCCCTTGGAGCACCTGGGTCCTCCATCTCTGCCCTGTGACTCGGATCTCCTCCCTGCTGCACCCCAGTCAATCCTCCTCACGTTTGGGAGTTGGCAAGGAAGGGTATTTGTGTTTAATAGAGGAGGTTGAAATGCAGACCTGAGAGGAAGGGGACATCTTTTTGCTTTTCTTGCACAGAAAGGACAAGGTTCACTTGCCTGAGCTTAACTTGAAGACTAAGTGAATCTGGCAGTTATTCTGACCTTTTGTGGTCTATTTTAAGGTAAATGAATGTATTTGCAGCCCTCTATCATCTGAGCCAGGTTCAACTTGACATACTTGAAATCCCCATGTATTTCTTGAACTTGACAAAACAGCTTCAACTATTTTAGACTTGTTTTGATGCACTGAAGTCGGCTTTCACATAAAGTTGTAGTGTGAGAATCTTTGATTCCAAATGAGCTCTTGGATTTCATCTCTGAAGAAAGTTTGCCTTGGATGAAGTGAAGGAAATCCTGTTGGTTTTGCCTTGTGTGAGCCACTTACTAAAGGAGCAGTTGGCAGGCACTGTAGAGAGCGGGCAGAGGATTCAAACTGAATTAATTTTTATTAATTTGTTAATAAATTAAATAGATAAACCCTGATGTAAAAGACAGAGCAGTTGGAAAGGGAGCTTATTTTAAATTTTTTTCTTCTGTAAGAAGAATTCTGCTTCTGTGGTTTTGGCTGGATTTTTTTCCCCCTTGGTCCCTTTTTTTATCATCTTTTGAATTTTCTCAGTGGTATTTTCTCTGGATTCATTTAAAGAAATTGAGCTGAATACTTAGAGAGAAACACTCGACAGATGTCCTGCAAGCTACAGGATGCAGTCCTAGAACTACTTCACCTCTTAATAGAGTTTTGAGGTACCTATCTGGTAGGACAAGGTAAAATGTTCTGCAGATGACTAGTGATATCTGTGCAGAAGGACATATGGAGTAACAGACCACATGTCACAGGTGGTTTTAAGAATGAAAACCAGGAAGTTTATTGATCCCTGTTATGGGTTCCACAAAGCAGTAGGTGAGCTGGCCAGCTCTAGGAGATGATGCTTTTTCACACCTGGCGGGATTGAGTGAGCCTCTTCCAGAAAGAAGGTGTGAACCTCACTGCCAATATGTTTCTATGCAATATTTATTAATAGTTTGTAAACCCAGAAAGTCCAGGGAAAGAAATATATGAAGGTTATTTAAATGTGAATTAGGTACTTTGGGTTTCCTGAATGTAAACACAGCAGAAGTAGCCTCTTCCTCTCCTAATGTACCCTGTATGTTGTGCCTGTGGGATCAGGACTAACTCTGGCACCTAATGATTTCTCGAGTGTTCAAGTTTGGATAATTGGATCAATGGGCAGGTGACTTCCTTGGTGCTTTTGAAACCCAGACTTGAACAACCAGGAATTGTCTTCCCCGAACACGTTTGGGGTCACTGCTGCCTCTGCCTGGCAGTAGTTGTGTGGGGGCATACATTGCATTTTCTGTACTACTCAGAAACGTAATGCCTATCTCTGCTAACAGCCTATTAGTATCATAAGCCTTTGGGGATGCCAAAACAAGAGCCCTTGTGCTGGTCTCTGGGCCATTAAACACCTTTTGCTAACAAGTAAGCTAACACCACATGAAAAGCTAAGTATTGGATTGTCTCCACATTGGATTGGGTAAAAATCTGGTTTAAGCCAATTGGTGGAAGCTCTATTGCCAAGAGACTTAAAATGAGGCCTTTGAAGTGTCTCTGCAGGGAATGGTCTCTCTCTGGCACAAGAAAGGACTGTGTGGTGCAGAGTGCTGTCTTCCTTCTGCAACTCCCTTCTATGAATGTGTATTTTAGTCTTATGTCACTTTTTTAGCAGGTTCAGTTGCATTACATCAAGTCCTTTTTATCTGTCAAAGCTGTAATAATCCCTGATAGACTTCTCTGCTGAGGAAGTGGTGATAATCACTTGTGTTTTTTCAGGAATATGTTGTGGTGAGGAAAAGAAATGCTAGTTAGTAGCTCTTCACAGAGAAAGGAAACTCAGTTGATTTGTTCTGCACAATAAATCCTTAAGAAAAAAAAATCCTTGAATATGAGAAATAAAGAATTTTCAAAATTGTGTAGCTACTGGATAGAAGTATGCCTGCTGTGGCTCCTTAGACATGTACAAAACTTCACGTGCTGAGCTGGGTACTCTTATTTCTTTGAGCAGTAGATGTGGACTAATTTACAATATATTTTCCCTTACAAGTAATACTTTGGAGAATCCTGAAAACTTGTGCTTTTAAGTGCCTGACTTGGGGATACAGCAAACATTTTACTGTGGATGCTGAATTGGAAGTGTAAAAAGATAATGCTGAATTAGCCTAGAAACTTGTTTCCCTTTTAAAATTTGCTGTAATTTAAGTAGAGTGACTGACTTAAATGTCTCTAAATTGACTTGAGAGTAAGGGCACAATTTTTTTTTTTTTGTTGTTGATCCATGGTATGACACCTTTGAGTCTCTCTAAGTGACCCTAAATTCTTCTTACAATGTATTTTTTCTGGTCTTTCTGAAATTCATTCTGTTGAGCCTAAATATGAAAAAAAAGATGTTGGTGTTTTGGTTTTTTTTAAATAATTACTGTTCTAGTAAGTATATGGCTGAAGAATTTAGACTTCATTTTGCAAAAAGTGATGCAAAATTCATGTTTACATGTATACACGTCAGGTGTTTACATTGTCATAGACAATAATAATGACATTAGTGGGAAGGAAATGTTTCAGGAAGTATGGGAAATAGTCCATACACCCTTCCAAAAATGATTAAGTAAATTTAAAATAGCTCTCTTCTTGCTTAGTAAAAAACAAACACATCAATGGATATTTAAAAAAAAAAAATCTTGGTAGGGGGTTTGAAAATAGTGTTGAGGCAAGAAGAGTGATGGAAGGGAGGTTGGAGATGCTGCCTGCTGCACAGTAGCAACCTGCCCACACTTCACCTTGCGCTTGCCCTGAAACAGCTTGGGCTTGTGCCCTCACTGCCTGCTCAGGCGGCCTCAGCCGGGAGGGTATTCGGGGTTGCACTGGGAATCACAGCTCCTGCGGGGGAGCCCCTGGTGCCCGTGGAGCCCCTGGTGCCCTGCTGGGCTCGGGGAGTGCGTGGGGAGCACCGTGGCCCCGCTCCTGCAGTCACCACAGCACCTGCAAACGCTGCCTGAGCGCGCGGCGCCCCGGCTGGCAGCCGTGCAGCTGCTTGTCACAGGCTGCTTGAGTCTGTGTTCTTAGCTGGCTTGGTAATTAGAACAGGCTGGATTTAGAAACGCTTACAATGCCGAGCATAATATTTGGGTGAATGGCCTTATTGATTGATCCTGTATTGCTCAGAATGTGTTTCTGACTTGGTTAGCATGTCCTAGAAGTTGTCATATGTTTTGATGTAATGGAAGTCAGAAGAGAGCAAATGGAGGCAACTATTCATAAAGTGTGTTTTCCCTCTGTTTTGTAGTAGTGTATGAAACTTACACACCCCAATGGCTCAGTGGTTTTTGGGCTTTGGCATGGGGAGCTGAAGTCATCTGTGAAAGCTGAGAAGTGAGGAACTGACTTTTGTATGTCTGTGGATATTAAAACTTAACAGAACATTTTAATCAAGATCTGTAATTTTTTTTTTTACCTGCTCTATAGTTCAATGTGATCAGGTTTTTAAAAATATTCACTCTTTTTAAGGAGGCTGTTTCTATGAGATTGCATGTGCAACTATTGCAGTATGTAAGGAATTCCCTGAAAGTCCTGCATGTGTACTTGAACGAAAGGAATTGCTAGGTGCTTGATCGAGTGTTCATATGCACATGCTTTAAAAAAATTTATGGAAACATAGCAAGTACTGTTAAATTGTAGGGTGGCATCTTAAGCTATGCAGGAACAGCATAGCCTTCCTTTGCAACAGGTGCAACAGAGCTTCCTTTTAGTGATCTCTTAGGTTATCAGTATTCAACTTCAGAGTTTCACACCATTCAGAATGCTCAGAAAAAACTAGTTCTTGTTATACCCAGCTGATTTTAACATGCTTCTACGTGATGAATACATCACTGTGTAACAGTCTGCTATCACCAGTCTGGAAGTACTTGGTACTTCTGGAAAACAGATTCCATCAATCCATGACACTGTGAGTTACTTCTGTGGACTCCGAAAGTCCCAAATTGAACACATTCCCAAAATGAATGGCTCTCCCTTAAAACCAACCAAATACTTTGTAGACCTCTCAGCAGCCACTCTGTAGTCTTAAATTCTTCATCTCTGTCCTACATAGATAGTGAACTAAAAAGTGGGAGGTTTTAATGTTTTGCTTTTGTCTCTCAACTTCTTACCCTATACTGAAAGGTTACTGTTACACATGTTTCTGAAGACTAGGTGTTGGATTAGGATGAGTTTTACCTCTGCAGTGATACTGGAAAGATGGCATCTTTATTTGTGGAGGTAGTTGATTCTCCTTACCTAAAAAAATTTGTCCTCCCCTGTGTGATGAAAAATGGAGAGCGATTTTTCTGCTATGCAGAATCTCTGACCATCCTGAATGTTTCTGCAAGCAGTTGCATTATTCTGTATCACTGTGATGGCAATACTTATCTGTGGCTTTGAATGTAAGGTGGTGAGATGCTTCAGTTCTAGCAAGAGTTTTTAATGTCCCTCCCCTATCTTGAAAGAACCATCCCCATACCTACTTACAGCGTGGGCCTTGTATCCTGAGCCTCTCTGTTGCAAACTTGACTGTATTTGCCTTGATGTTCTTGGTACACATTCAAGCTGCTACAGCAAACTGCTTTGAAGCAGGTAGTTCAAGAACTAATGTTCTTTTATTAGGGATGAAGATCTTGTAGTATTCCTGTGTCTCAGCAAGACTTTGTATGACAGACACCCTGACACTGCTTCTCTCGGGTAAACAGAGCTGGTTCTCCTGACCACCAAACTGGTGTCTGTTTGCTGGTGCATTGAAGTACACAGACTTGCTCCTCTTGGGGAACCTTCTTTCAAGCCCAGTTTATCTGTGTCTGAAAACTTCCTTAGCATTTTCTTAGCCTGTCAACTAAGATTTCAGTTTAGGGGGGCTGCTGATTTGAATTATTTGCAAGCTTAAAAAAATTTAAAAACAAATTAAAAAAAAAATTAAAAATGCTTGCCTCCACCATTTTACAGTTCTTTGTTATTATTTAGGGTGTAGCTCACAGTAGTTTCTAGCTTTCTGCTTTATTTTTTAAAATTACAGTGTGATCCCTTTTTTCCTGGTGTTCTAGGTTATGTGGTGCTATTTTGCAAGTGAATTGTTTTAGTATACAGTGTGTGCTCTACTTCACCTGATAGTTAAGATTAACATTTCCCTTGCATAGCAGGACTGGATACGTTTCCTGTTAGTCAGACACATCTGGCCTTTGGAATTAATTAAGCTTTTGCTTCACCTACTGATCTTGTAACTGATGATCTTAGATGAGAAATCAGGCGAGTGTTGTCCTGTTGGCTGTTCCTCAGAATGTTTGTAAGTTTTTTAATGCTTATATTGAATAAGTAACACCTTAGCCAAGGTTTCAGACACTGTTTGGAATCCTCTTCTGAGGATACTGAAGGTAGTGTGTCCTTCAGGGGCTTATATGTGAAAGTGTTTGTACTTCTGATGGTGGGAAGAATGGAGTTATTGTATTGGTTTCCAGGCTGTCTCATCCTGTATTGTGCAGAAATGCACAATGAGAACATGCCTCAGGAAGTCAATAGTTCTTTTACCACTGCAAAAACAGGCATGTTTTCCAGTTCTGTTCCCCTTTCAGTGTGTATCTTGTGTGCTGCAATTGTTTCCGTGGCCACAGTATCAGACTGTGCTGTGCCTCTGCCCCTGGAGCCTGTGTTCTTGGGTTGCTCTCTGGATCTTGGGAGGAATACATCCCAGTATCTTCTGCAAAAGTTCATTTCATCTTTTTGTCTTGTACAGTGTTTATACCGATGTGCTCTATCACTGGTTCATTCAGCCTTTCCACAGCTGTGAAAATTTGTTCGTGGTCAACAACTTACTTCTCAAATGGTCCTGTGGTTGCAGAAGATCAGGTCTGCTTTTCTTGGTTTACCAGGATACTGTTGAGCCCAGTTGGCATCTTGCTAAGTTATCAGATATCTTGGCTAAGGTAATACAGACCCTGTAAATTAACTGGACATGTGAATGTTTAGGTTAAAACTTTATTTGTAGGGTCAATACTGATCTCACTGGAGTTTTTTAGTAGATGAGATGATTAGAACACTTGTGTGCCAGAATTGAGAATTGTGAAGATCTGCTGAATCTCCTTTTCCATCCTATGGGTAGGTGATGACTGACTGCTGCACAACTATTGACAACTATTACAACATGGTGTTGTAATATTTAGTCTCCTGCTAAGGAGCATTTGAAATACCAATTCCAAAGACAAAATATCAGATCCACTTATCAAAATATCATCAGGAATGTTGGACATGCTGGCAGGTAATAGCTCTTTCAGGTCCTCTAGCTGTGACTGCAAAAACTGGCTTATATCCTCCTGGCTCTCAAGTGCCTCCTAGTCCCCAAGCTGAAAGCTCCATGAAGGAGTTTCAGATGGTCTCTTGGACAGCAGTAGCCCAGACACTCCTAGATACCCTGGATAAGAACATAGCCCATTTACTTCTTTTTCTATTACTCTACATCTCAGTGTCTTTTTGGCAGATAGAAGAGGAATGTGCTCTACTCTCTCTTCTTTCCCATCTGTTTGAGAACATCTTAATCCTTAAGATCAAGGAAATTCCCTTTTCCATTTTTTCATGCAGAGCAGAGCACACCTGCTCTCCTCTGCACCTTGTGCTCTGACTACTGGCCTGAGTTTACACAGAAATTACTTTTCTGAGACAGAGGATCATCCCACCTATTGCAGGTTCTGGGACAGAGCACAGCATATGCAAAAGCTACAGGATACCTGAAAGCTGTTGTGAAATGGGGAGGGAGGGTTTGGCCAGCTGGTGATATCTGCTGGGGCGAGACAGCCTTGCATGTTTGTGTGATCAACTGCACAAAGACCCTCTTCTGGCTATAGCCAGTGGGCAGCCTTCTACTTTTCACATAGGCTGTACTGTGCTGTACTGCAGCTTTTTATAGGTGTATTGCTTAACTAAGTGTAATGGCTCTCTGCTAATTTTCTAAGGGCTTCAGGAAGGGTCTTATATGAATAGTGGTGTGAACACTTCTTATTTTTGTTTTCTATTTATGGTATTAGGTATAGTAATATGTATAATATAATATAATAATCTATATAATTTATATAAATTTATATCATAATCTGTAATTTCTAGTATTATTTCTATTTATGGTATTCAGATTTGCCTTTACCGTGCCCTCTCAGTATCTCTGTAGTGATTTCAGGAAGTTTTGAAGATGGATTGGTAACAATCCTAATGAAGAGTGTTTATTATGAAAAGGACAGTACCAATTGAGCAAGTTTGTGAGAAAGGTGCTTGGGTCCTTTAAACAACTTGCATTTCACAAAGCATCTGAGTGGCAGAGAAGGCAGCTGCAGGTCCCACAAAACAGTTAAAAATGACACGTGTGTCAAGTGTGTGACTGGGACTTTGCCCATCCAGTCCATTTGCACGTATGAGATGAGCCTCTAACGTTGCCCTTAATTCTGTGTCCTGTAAAAAAACAAATGTGTGTGCTAAACATTAGAACAGCTGTGTTCAAAAATAGACCATTTCTATGCCCCCCCCTCCAGTGTTGAACTTGATTTTCTTCTGACGCGATCACAAGACTGCTGCTGCAGTAGGGGCTTAATGCTATTTACGTCGTCATTTGACATAGCAACATCTCTCAGGGGATTTTTAAACAATGCAGCTGTTCAGGAGAGATGAAGAGGTTGAGGATGGGAAAAGGAGCAGAAATAATTTTATCTGCCATTAGGGATATTGGGGGGGAGGGGAGGCAGCCAGCAAACCAGTGAGTTCAGTAGATTCATGATTCTGCATGAATGGATGGCAGGATCATGGGAGTTACGGCTTTCCCTTGAATGGGAAGGAGCATCATGGGAATCTGGCTGCTTCTAATCTTTTTTGTGAATGATTCTTTTCCTTTAACATGGCACTGGTTTTTATGAATGGCTCTGGGGGCAAAGTGCTGCAAAATCCTTCTCGAGCTGTATACAGGTCCCTTAAGGAATGCAAGGGTGGGAGTCGGGTGCAGCAGAACAGAGATGCTGCGATGTTAAGCTACTATTCTGCTCTTTTGAAGTCTGAGAGGACATTGTACTGCTTTTAATTCAATGTAATTTAGCTTGATGAAAGCAGAGTTGCTTTTTATATGAAGTATTTTTACTACTTGCCCTCTTCTCTTTCAAAATATAGTTGCCTACATGTATTTTTCCTGTTTTAGTAAGGCTGGAGATGACAGCACATCAGAAGGGCTCTGGAATGATCAAATTTGAAGTTCTGTTCTTCTTGTTCACCCACACATTCCCTTTTTGGTACACGTTCAAAAAACTAAAGATTCAAAATGTTTTATGGGACCAGAAGTAAAAATGGAAATGGAGAGTAATAAAGAATTGTTTTGCTTGGTCTCAAGCAACTCATTTGCCATTTGGCTTAAGTTGAAAAAAAAAGTTTTTGTCAAGCTGTATGTGAACACTGTCGTGTACCTGTGCTTTCAGATTTCTCTTATTTTTGCTGTTCTGTTCAAAGGTCTGTAATTTGCTATCTTGCCACCTTTCTTGTCCCTTACAAACAAAATGTGCTGAATCATTTGAGAAGTTATGTTGTCACCAAAAGCAACTTAATGTCACGAACTTCTGTGCAGGTAGTATTAAAATTCAAGGATTCCTGTTGCAGAGGTACAAAATGTTCACGTGTAATGCTAGCTACTTAAAATGTTTTGTAAAACATAATAATGGATACAGTCTTAATATCTGAATGGTAAATTATTTCAAACTTAAACTTCTCAAAACTATTTTTTTTCTAGAGGAGAAGTACAAAGTGGAAACAAAAGTCATTGTGGCAGACTTTGGAGAGAGAGAAGATATTTACAATGGAATCAAAGCAGGATTGGAAGGCCTGGAGATTGGTGTTTTAGGTTGGTATCTGATCTTTCTAAATCTTTCATTGTGGTGTTTTGTCTTGACGTGCCTACTAACTTCTTCCCATATTGAAGTTTATTGAATTCACAAAATCTGTTATTTGTCTGCTAAGGCTGTGTCGTTGCATGCTTGAGATGTTTTCTAGCTTGCTATTGATACACTACATGAGACTATGCTTGCATGTGTGCCTACTTTCTAGAAATTTGTGATGTTGATTGACTGTGTTCAGTGTGTTATTCTGTGATTGTTAGAGGCCTTTCCCTGCAGCTTGTGGCTGCATGCACAGTGATGTGAACACCTGGGGCTGTTGAGCCTGGAGAAGGTCCCTCTCCAGGGAGACCTTGTTGTGGCTATTCAGTACTTAAAGAAGGCTTGTAAGACAGATGGGGACACTGTTTAACAGGGCCTGTGCAATAGGACTGTTCCAAGAAGCAATGGCTTTAAGCTGAAAGAGTGTAAGTTTAGATTAGGTGTAAAGAAGAAAAGGTATTGAAACATTGGAGGAGGTTGCCCAGAGGGGTGGAGGATGCTCCATTTCTGGGAATGTTCAAAGCTGGGTTGGATGGGGCTCTGAGCAACCTGACCTGGCTGAAGATGTCATGGGGATTGGACTAAATGACCTTTAAATGTCCCTTTCAACCCAAACTATTCTATGATTCTATGACCTAGTGCCATCTTGGATCCTAAGCAAGCTTCACATACTTAGCTTAGGAGATATTCAATTTAGGAGTAGCCCTGTGGGAGAACCATGAACTTTTAATTGCAGAGCTATTGAAATTCAATCATTACAATAGAACATCAAGTAACTGTCTCCTGCTTCAAAAGTCTTAAGCTTTTTCTGGCCACGTTGGTAAGCTGTGTTTCTTTTGCTGATAGGACAATATGCCTGAGTATGATTTGCTACATCACAGGAGTGTAGGTGGTGTGGGAATCCTTGGACAGGACAAGGTGATCCCTCCAGTTACTTTGTCAAGTGCAGAACTGAGATGATTTCATCTAGATATTTCATCACAAGCTAAGAAGAGTTTCAACATAACAGAGGTTTACGTGAATCTTCTTTGAGCAATGGAATAAAGGCAATTGCGTTTTGGTTTTCTGGGTTTTTTCCCCTTGGACACGCATACATCTGTGCTCATCCTGTATTTTTATGGTTAGTCAATACAGGGATGAGAACTTGTGATGGTTAAATGCATGAAAAAAATCATGTGGCTCAAACATCTACTAGAATTTGTCATTTGATAAAGCACTCCTCACACAAAACTTGTTTTACTAACCTGAGGTGCAGTAATGGGAGCTGCAACTGTGGGGTATTTTAAGCATATTTCCAAACAAATTTGTTACAAACATGATAATATACAGTATGAACTTGGTTGCTAATAGATGAATCTTGTTGTACAATGTTTGAAAATAATGCTCAAGAAAATAGTGTATATAAAAATGCAATTAAAAAAAAACATTAAAGGATAAACCCCAGAATGCTCCCTCCTACTTTTAACAGACTTGAGTACATACAACTCATGGCATCCATTATTTAATTGCTATAAAAATTCAAAGCCATTGGGGTAACTTCAACTGCCAAGGATGTGTTTTGTGTAAAGAGGAGTAGTGACACAGCTGTGAAGGCCTTGTTTCTTCTCTCTGAAGGAAATAAGTTCCAAAGAAACTTTGAAGAGTGAAATTAATGTATGTTCTAATCTGTCCCATCAAAATCCACTCAGGGAATGCAAGGCTTGCAAGCTGCCTGTCACATAGCAATTGCTGCGGAATGGTAGATCATCTCCATGTCCCAAAACACTAGCAAAGCTTTTACTGGGCAAGGTATATCTCCACACTGGAAAGGTTTTTATCATTTCTTAGGCTGTGATTAGGTTATGGTGATTTAAAGTCTTGAAAATCTGACTTTTTATAGCCTTGCACAAACTGGACATTAAAGCAAGTGTGTATGTGTGTCAAATTTTGTGTAAGCTCATTACAGGAAAACAAAGCACATTCCTTAAACAGAGCCTGCTTCTTGATTTTATTTGTGTGAGCACCTTGGCTGAAAACATGGTAAAAATAGCAACTAAATACTCTAGAATTGTGTATTCTGTAGCTGAGTTCCTCCACTTTTTTTTTTCTTGCAGCCATTGTCAATGCAGGTTTACACAAACCTCTCTTCTAGCTAATCACTAGCAGTTTTAGTAGATCTTGTGCTCAAGATCACCAGATTACATGACACGTAGGTATTTTCTTTCCCCCAGATATACCTGCATTAATAGAAACCATTTGCCAATGTAATTTTTCCACACAGATGATGGCTGCTCCAAAAGGATAGTATTTTTTTTTATGGTAATGAATAAAATCTTATATTTTAAATTCTGTAATATTTGTTGCAATCCAGATTGTAGCTTTTTTTGAGATGTGTTTTTCATCTTTGTGTGAGGGAAAACATAGGCTTAAGTGAGAACAGCTATAAGGATTGAGTTCTCAGGTTCCAGCATATTTTTCTTCTTTCAGGTCTCATCTGGAACAGTAGGTATGAGAAGCATTGGTAGCACAGCACGGTTGCCAGTGATCAGTGCTGATTATTTTTTACCCTTATACTTGGAGACATAGGAGTCTCCACACGTACTGCTCAAGAACGAGCTTCTAATTATGGAGTTGCACAGAGTCTAACTCAAGTACTTACAGACTGAAATCCTTGTAAACTTCTTATTTGGAAGCTTCTTCTCACCCACGTAGGAAGGCTAAAAGAGTTTGCATAATGTTTTGCTGTGTGTTCAAAACAGCGTCTGTCAGTGACTTCGAACATGTGCTAGCTACAGCAATATGTTAAACAAGCAGAGGTGGCAAATCTTCCTTTTGCCTTTCTCAAATAGCTCTGATTCTTGAAAGGAGTTTGTGCTGGACAGTACCTTACCCTGTTGCTATCCACTTTTTTCTAGTTAAAATATGGTGGTACAACCCAAAATACGATTTTTTAATGGTCTGTTACAAAGTTGCAGCAGAGATGATTGCAGAAAGTAGCAAGGTGCATATCTGGGATCCAGTCTGCAGTAAAGGGTGTGAATTTCATGTGACTGTCACTGAAGCATGAATCATATAAGCATTCTAAATTTGGAGAGAATTACCAAGGTTAGTCCCATAACCCTGCCACAATTCATAGCCAAAATCCTTTCCAGAGAGATGGAACAAAAAACAGTTTATTTTTGGGTGAAAATTTGAAAAACATTTGGTTCACTCTGGCAGTAGCAAGATTGGATCTTCCTTTTAAAAAGTTTTCACTCTTTCTAAGTATAGCAGATGTCTGCTGGGAATTTGCCAACTCCCTGTTCCCCTTAATCCCTCACCTCAATTTTTAAAGGTTGTTTAAAAGTTAAAAATTTGAAACACACAGCATGACTAATGAACTTCCACAAATACATCTGGACTAAAAGAGCTTGAGGAAATTCCGAATGAAGTTGGCGCACTTTGCCAGAATCTCTTCCTCCTGTTTCTTGCACATCCTGCATCCCTGTTGATACTTAAATTATCTTTCAGGCTGAGTCTTAAAACGATAGCTTTTGGCACAGATGGAGGGGCTATTTTATTTTATTTTTTGAAAAAGGCATCAGTGCCTTTTGACGACGATTTTTGTCCCCGTGCAGACTTCTGCCTGGAGGTGCACAGTGCTGCTGAGCATACATAGCACTTGGGGATTCTCTGGGGTGTAAGACACTATATAAATGTAAAATGTTGCCACAGCAACCACATGTCACGCGATTCACTTGCATAAGATGAACAACAGATACTTAGGAAGCGGAGATCCCTTTTGGTTGCTGCTTTTTTTTTTCTCCGTATCAATGTGCTCTATGGAGTTCGGGGCTGCAGAGTTCCACTGTTTTCGAACAGAATTAGAAGTTTTCTGCTGTTGGGGCTGGGGTTTAGAGAATGGGTGTCGGTTTCACGCCCGAGAATAAAACCGTGCCAGTGTGAAGTATCGAAGAACATAAATCTAGGAGGTTTGAGGAGCTGGGTGCAGGTGTGGGGGTGCCAGGGAGGGGGTTTCCCGCAGGAATCTCCGTGCAGGGCTTGGGCAGGGGCGGCTGCCCCGCGGGGCGCGGCGGCGCTCGGGGCGGGGGTGCGGACGCGCCGGCCCGGCCCGGCCCGCCGGGCTCTGCTGCCACCTCCCGGCCGCGCCGCGCACTGCGCCCGCCGCTCCCTGCGCGGGAGGGCGGCTCGGCGCTTCCTGCGCTCCCTGTGTTTGTTTATCGGGAAAAACGCTGTGACACGGCTTCAGCCGTGCCCCGCCGGGCCGCTGCTCTCCGGCTCACACCCCGCTGCTGGCAGAGGCAGCGTCGTGCCCCCCGCGCTGTGGGGCGTGGGTGCGGGGTGCCAAACAGGCGGCTTGTAAGCAATGGGAGAAGTGAGGCTAACCCAGTAAAATGGCCTGGCCGTGTGCTCCCGCAGGAGCTGCGTGTGCGCGGGCATGCTGACACTAAGGGAACTTGGCCAAAGCAGTTAGAACGGCTTAAACCAACACTTAAAGCGTATCATTGCTTGAAAATTGTCATTGATCAGGGGACATCCGAGTGATCTGATTCATCCTTTTCTTTCAGTCAACAATGTGGGAACGGCCTATGCTTATCCTGAATATTTTCTTGATATTCCAGAGCTGGAGAAGGTAAGTGCTTTTGTGGTACCTTCCAGTGTTCTACTGCAGTTAGCAGATATTACAGAAATATTTACCTTTGTTTAAGGAACCCACATAATGAGGTTTTCTGATTAGAATGAAAAGTTCAGAAGTTGGAGGTTTCCCTAAGCAGCATAACACAATGCTGATGATGGCAGTCTCACTTTTTGGTGGTGTTCTTTACGTACCCTTCCTGCTTCTTCTGCTCCTGTCCCTGGTCTCGTCTGGCTGTTGCTTATGAGCTTCTTTAGCTTGTGCTAGGGGGCTTCTGATGTGACTGAAGGGGAGCAAGCAATTTCATGGATGGAAGCTGCATAGTCCGTAACACTTATAAAACTTGAATGTGATCATTTTAGACAGTTCATAATGTAGGGACAATCTTGGTTGTACTGGGTACATCGAAACTCTGATTATGAACAATTTCACTGGTGCATGTCTTTCTTTCTGAAACCCCTGTAGCTCACTGGGTCCGCTGTGATTTTGTGTTTTCTGTTTAAGTGTTGTTAAATACATCTGGTGTTTGGTTCACCTTCAAATAAACTTCATAATGTTTAGCAAAAAAAAAAAATCCCAGTTTTTAACCTGCTGAATAAACTTAAAATCACTAAAATACAGTAGTTAATTTTAAAATGTATAAAAGATAAGGATTTATTAAAGTTCATAAGTATTGCAAATAGTGTTAGGAAATAGAGTGTCAGTGTAATACACTTGTGTGGTTCTGTATTAATGCAAGTCCCTAATTAAAGATGAAACCTGACCAAGAGCAATTCACAGACTTTGCTTTGAAAGCTTATCACTGTTCCTGATACTTTACCAGGTAGGCAAGGAGAAAAGGCAGATAATTTATCCCAGCACTTAAACCCAGAGGATGTATAGGTACTGTTCAAATAACTGAAAATGAGTAAACCTTAAAACTTTGTTCTTGCAGACGATCGACAAAATGGTCAACATTAACATCATGTCTGTTTGTAAGGTAAGTTACCAACACTTCTTGATAATTCAAAACCAGAAAACAAGATTGATTTATCTGAGGGAGTTACTTTGACCTGTTAGACTACAGGTTCACTTTTTGTCTTGGGGAAACCCAGAGGTTCTGATTGTCGTATCAGACTGTTCTGATTGTTGTGTGAAATGTAATTTTTTGCAAAGGTGCCTATTGGCTATTTGAAAGGAGCAAGGTAAGTACGTAAAGCAGCTCTTCATCACAATTCTTCTAATCCTCCTTGTAAAAGCTTCATTCTTCTCCCCCTGCATATGTGTTTCTTGGGGTGGGCAGCCCTCATCTCTTAGGCACGCCTAAGGTTATGGTACTTTGTCGTGAGAAGGCACTTAAATATTTTTCTGCAAAATATATGAGCAAGAAGGAAAACCAAACTCAGAGAAAGTTGCACTAACTTGACTTCAGAAGTTGCCTTCACTTTTTGATATTTAAACTGAAGTTTTTATTAAGAAGAAATCAGCATGACTTCAGGCTAAAACATATGGCTCTTCTCTTAGGGATTAACATGAGGCTCATTCAAAAATGAGGTTTTCATCCTGTTGTATCAAAGCTTAAAAAGGACAGAGGAAATAGCTGCTTACATGTCACAGGGATGCTGTTAGTGTATATTACCAGTGTGTGCTGATGAAACTCCTTGTGACTATTCACTGTTAAACCTTCTTATGCATAACTGTGTATCTCTATTAGCTAAGGGTTAACCTGCTGCCTCAAAGCTAAAATATTAGAAGCTTCAAAGGTCATTCAAAAGATTTGACTTTTTTGCAGCACTTCTGATCAGGTCAAGTACTAAATTCATCTAGTACAGTTCTTTTGGGGAGTGTAAACTGACTTTGGTTTCAATGTGAGGAGGCACAGCACCTCTTAAAACAATGCTTTAATAAGATTCTCACACTTTTTAAAAACACAGACAAACAGTGAAAATGCAGCCATTACATGACTGAATAGGAGTTGGTAATGTCAGCTTACTGCTGCAAGCTCTCACTTCTGTGGGTGTTTTATTTGGCATCTCAGAACTACTTGCTGGAAAGTTAGAAATGCTGTAACAGTGAGTCTTTAGAAGCCTTTCACCTGGAAAATGACTGTGGGCCTGACAAGTACAGATTTTCTAGTTGACTGAGAAGGACAACCCATGGTGTCTTGTCCACCTGGAAGATTTAATCAGAGAAGTCAGTTATTAATGAGTTTTCTCTTAAGGAAAGTTTCTCTTAAGGAAGTAATTTAAATTAATAGAGCTACATCAGGTGTACATCTGAGGAAGTGTCACGCACAGACCTCCTCTGCTGAGGTGTGAGGTCTGTGCTGTGCCAGCAGAGGGAGTGCACTCTTCAGTGATTAAAGAATTTGGGGTGTCAGTCTTCCTGGGAGCATTTTGATAGAGTAGGAAAGTTACTGATGGACTACTTCAATATGTGTTTCTGGAGATGGGAGGGTAGAGTAATAGTTCAACTCAGCATACACCTGAAGTTCCAGAGATGCAGCTAGACTGTGTTGTTTTCCAAAGTAAACTAATGCTTCACTTGTAGTGTCAGTGTTCGTCAACAATTTAACAAAATTGTCATACAGCTTCTTGTAAAATTTGCATCCTCTCAACCCCTTCACATTCTAAAATGGCTATTTTTGCACATATAGAAACTTACTGAAGATCTGCTTGCTGTGTGTTAATAGTGTTTTTGCTTCTGTTTGTAAACTTTTTTCTTGACTACGAACAACTCCTGCTACTGCATTTAATCAGAGTTTGAGCATCAGATTCCAAGATTGAAAATGTTTTCTCCTGCATGAGCATGTTGTGTAATTAAACAGTAGGCATGCCAGATGCTTAGTGTTTTGGGGAGAAGAGCACATTAGAGATGTGTGCCATCTGTAAGACACTTTTTCAGGAGAACCCATAGAACTAGAGAATCATGGTATGAAAAAAATAAATTTAGGAAAAGTCTGTGTATCTTTTCACTTAAACTTTAGGATGTAATCCTATGAATATTTAGTTCTGTTTTTGAGGTTGATACCATCTCTTATATGTGTATATATATATATCTATGTTTTCCAAAACAATAAGAATATTCTCTCTTCTTGTCTGACTAAAAACATGAAGTGTGTGATGGAAGATAGCTCTGCGTTCTTAGGCAAGAAGCTGAAGGTCTGCTGAAATGTGGAAGTAAGGAGAGGCAGAGCTATTACCCATTCATGCTCTGCTCACAGCATCTCCAGATCCTTGTCAGATCTATATATAGCCTGTACTATACATGTAACCTGTACTGTTATGTTCTAGAGCATTTGCATCCACTTGCTTGCCTTTTGGACCAACCTTTTGCAGAGCCTAAGAGATGATGTTATCTCCTGTCCTCTCAGTAACCTGCACTATGCTGATTGCCATCAGCAACACCTCTTCTGGTGTGCATGTGAAGTAGCTCCAGTTCTGGCTGAAACACCCCTTGGACCTGAAGTGGGAAAGTCAGGATAATTAGCGCAAAATGATTCTGCAGAAATGTTCAAATCTGTTTTGTCGCCATAAGTATAGGCAGTTTTGATGCATAATGCTTATTCCTTAACTTTTTCATCCATCTTTTTCTTCATTAGTCAGCTCATTGGATTTCTTAGGGGATATGCTATGTATAAGAAGGGGTACACTGAGAGAGAAGACAAAATCTTCACAGAGCAAATTTTCAGCTTAGTTGCTCCCTCTGTTTAGTATTTTTCCCCGCTGCAAAGTATCTAGTAGGATGGAATTTTGGCAGGTGTTTTGAGAACTTGTTTCCTATCAGACCCTTTAAAACCCCTGTCTTTCCCAAAGCCTATTCTGTGCTGCCCTGCCAGCCCCCTTCATGTCCCTAGAGCACTGTTGGATTAGATCACCCATGAACCATGCAGTCATGCAATTTGGGGCTTCACTCAGTCTGGCATGGACTGTTGATTACTGTGATGTGCCTTTAAAGCACCCTGTACATCACTGAAGATAAGCCATGTAAAGCTGTTTAAAACATGCTGGAAATCTCATGTCTTTTAAAACACTGGTTAAAAAAAAAATTGACAAAATACCACCCTGTCCCCCAGCCAAAGTAGATGCTTTTTAAGCAGTCTGGGCAATATCACATTTTTTTGGTGATGTGCAGTGCAGGAGTTACTGTATATTATTCATATAATAAACAAAAAAATAAGTGTTATGGATCTTGATGCCATAAATAGAACAAAGATTTTTCATTTGTGATATTTTCTCAGGAGAGCTTGAGACTTAATGCAGTCATATACAAGGATTAAACAGACAAATAAATGAGGAAGAAGATAAGGTAGTATATGTGGTTTCATGGTTCTTGTCATAATCTCATCCCAAGCTTCTGGAGGGATTTGAATAGCGGAACTTTAATGATTGTTGGTAGCAGTTCAGGTATTGCATTACAACTTTTGGATACCTTGTTACATGTTGAGACACAAATATTAGTAGCATTGAGTGAAATACCAGCTCAAAATCCCTGGGATTTTTCATCAACCAGCAACTGTTGAGAAATCAAAATTAGAGTTGTTCTGTATAGTTCTAATCATAGTTCTGTTGTATTAACTTTGTCTTCTTGAGTCAATTCATCTTTGTATTCTACAGCCTTTAGTTTCACTTGGGAAAACAAACTTGATTTGGCTATTGGCTTAATGTCCTGAAAGCCAAGGATGCTAGAGCTGCTGTCCAGTGGAAAAAGCGGGTAGGTAATGAGTACAGAGAATAGCTTCAGAGAGCCCTGCTTTCTTCTTTGAAAGCTGCAAGAGTTACTTGGCATGGATGGAACTGCAAGTTTGTTATTCCTTTTGCAGCATCACAGTATGCTAATTGCATTGGGAGTGAGGCATAAACTCATGTTCTCTTGAAAAATGAGCAGGACTAAATAGTTGAGGGAGTGCTGGCTTAGCGGCTGATTAAGCAAGGAGCTGAATTGGTTTGCAGGCTATTATATTGTGGGGGGATGCAAATTTTAGGCTGGCAGGCCAGGCTTTGCCTGGAAATTGGCATTAACAGAGGAAGCAGGAGAGTAAATTATGTACAAGTACATCCCTTGTGTCTGTGGTAGTCTTCACATTGATGACTTTACTCATGTTTTATACTGAGTGTCAATATAAAAGGCTAATAGGCCTTACAACATCAAAGATTTTTTGTTGCCATAGTTGAAATGCTTTTAATTTACTGGAGACTTCAAAATACATAAATACTTCATATTGAACTGAGAGATCTGGTGCCAGCTGCCCCTGTAATGGAGGAGTTAAGAGGTGAATTCCACCAGCTTGTGAATCCCAGACAGGACATGGGGATAACTACTAAAGTCTGAAACTGTGAGTTTAGGAAAGAATGAACAACAGAATCCACAACCAATGTAAAACTGAAAGGAGGAACAGATGTTAGTGTACTTGAGAAAGAGGGGAAATATTCTTATGCAGACCTGTGTGTAGAAAGAAGAAAAGCCTGGGGAGCAGCAATCCTTAAAAGACAGTAAAGGTACCTTACCAGAAATCAGGTGGTAGTTTCTTGTCCCCTGCAAGAACCCTATGTGAATTTTCGTATTTGCTGTGGAAAGGATCTCAGTAAGTGGAACATAATTCTGAGAACAGTGGCAACACCGACTTGTAAGAAGAGCTCACTCTGTGTGTGTGTATGTGTGTATTTCAGTCTAGTCAAGAGATTTTTTTACCTTTATATTCAAAGTAATAATCAAGGAGGGGGTTGATGATTTAGCCAAGTGCATAATACAAGTTCAAAATGGAGAGGGACAGTTGCCAGTGCTCGAAAAGAAGTAAGCATCCTGTGAAGGTGGTCATGAATATCATTCAGATGGTCCAGAGGGAGAAATTCAATGCTGTGGCTTCCCACCTTGCTGACTTTGAACCTGAGAGCATGATACACAGAAAGCTGGATCAAGAAGTCTGTGGCTGTGATATTTTTTTTGTGATAAGCAATAGTCAGAGAAGCACTGGGGAGTTTTGTTCCAACTACAAATAACTTGGGGAAATTCAGGAAGTCCTAAGAGTCCTAAGAATTCCAGAGTCCTAAGAGCCTAAGNGAACCTGAGAACATGACACACAGAAAGCTGGATCAAGGGAAATGTGGCTGTGATATTTTTAAGCAATAGTCAGAGAAGCACTGGGGAGTTTTGTTCCAACTACAAATAACTTGGGGAAATTCAGGAAGTCCTAAGAGTTCTGTGGCTTTCTGTAGATTTGGGGTTGCCACAAACACCTATTCTGCCTCTTGAAAAGAGAAAGTTCAGCCTTGTTATTTGAGCAGTCTTTGTCCTATGTAAAGGGCAAGAGGAGAAATATGCTTATTTTGAGAGCTTTCAGTTTTTAACTTAACTGCAAAAGTTTGTGGCTCTAAATAGACAAAACTTTCTCTTCTAAAACCGTTGCTCAGAGGGAAGTCACCAAAAATGAACAGGGATTGTTACTTTCATAGTTCCCTTTTTATGTCTGGTGCCCCTGACATGGCTACGTGGGTACTGTGTGAGTTGAGCTGATGTCAGGTTTACTTGCTAGTTTTGACAAATAGAAATAATCCTGTTTGGCTTGGGGTAAGGGCTGCATTAAGAAGTTACTGTTTCAAGAGAGACACATTAAAAAACTTTGTAGATGCTGACAATAGGCCTCACAATCAATTTAACTACCAGAGCATGAGAGCAGTTCCTTAGTTTTCCAGGGTACCATCGGTGAGCAAGGGTGCCAGAGTTAACTTTGTTAAACAGCTACTGTATTTGTGAACATGGGTGAATCCTCTGCCCAGACACTCTTGAGTTGTCTCATGGTAGCAAGGATGTTTTTGTACATGAGTGGGTGCACCACAGGGAATTCCTGATCTTTAAGAAGTTAGGTTGCTCTAAATTGTTAGAATTTCACCCCAGGTTTGTGGATGAGGGAAGCTTCTTAGCTGCGTAACACTGTAGCAAAGTTGTCCAAATTCTTGTCCAAGCCTCGCTCTTTGTTGTATTTGTATAGCCCTGGTTGCAGAAAGGATATCAGTATGCCCTTTCAAAGTGGAAAGAATCACATGCAGTTGTAACATCATAGAATGATTTGTCTCTAAATATACAACTGTGGTATTAGATTTCTGGCATTGTATAGCAGTTGTGGGGCCCCATAAGGTCTGAGGGAAGACTTTGAATATTTACCTCACCTTTTCCTGCTGTATTTTAGTAGCCTGAGTAACATCACTTAAAAGATATTAAAAATTCTACATATTGTTATTATTAGTATTATTCTTTCCAAAGGCTCTACTTCTGAGCTATTGCTTGGATCAGATTGAGAAAGACTACAACACAGTGATAACTAAGAATGGGAGGTTTTCTTCTGAAGAAAAATCACTGGAAATCCTTGCTTATAACTTCCAACTATATTTGTTACTCCTCTAATAGCAGCTTTTAATGGTAGTGCCTGCTTTAGAACATAAATCTAGCCATAAGTCTGTGCATCTTGTATTTGCAGGTAGGAATCTTTGCTTTGTTAGGGTAAAAGTGATGTTACTTATACCAGAACTAGAAGGTGGAGGACAGTTTTGGTGAAGAAGAGTGGCCAATGCAACCAGTGCTTGCCAGGAATGTAATGAATGCAGTTGCAGATAAAAGGACATCAAGAAATGATAACTACCTATAAAAGATTGATTATTGAACTGCTCTGTAATCAATCTCTGCCTTAAGTTAGTAATTTGCCCTGAGCATCCTGGAACTTGAGATCTGGGTGGTTAGGTATGAAAGAAGTTCACTTAAAAACAAACCCTCCAAACCCAAGGACTATACCCTAAACTCTATGGCAGCATTATGTGTGTATGTGAAATAATTGGAAAACACACAAAAAAAGAGAGTGCAACAACCACTCTCCATGGTTGTGTGCTAAACATAACTTTTAGCCAGACTCTGTAAAATATCAAAGATTAACAACTTCTGATGTTGAGTAGTCTGTCCTGAACAAATTTGTCAGATGCACATGTTCACTCTGCTCTAATGCAAATCTTCAGAAAAAAACCCACTTTGTTTTGGGTGAGCTGGCAGTTTTCACATAGCCTAACTTCTTGTCTGGAATTACTTAAGTCTTCAGAGTCTTGGGAACATTAATATTTTCAACTGTAGCACTCATATTTCTGTGTAAAGTAGTATTCCTTCAGAAAAAAGGCTATGTGAAGGAAGCCTAACCATATTCAGTAATCACCATCTGAAGGCACTGTTTTTAGGGTAGCTCCCAACCTCTCCTTTAGGCTTCCTGGCACTTCCTTCTACCTGTATCAAATTGCCTTCAAAGAAACAAACACGTGTGTAAAGTTATCTGACATCCTACATGTAAATTCCTATAGATTGACTTGCAAGGCTTTGCTATTTATAAAATACACACCATTAGAGAACCGACTATCTCTAAACAAGACCTAGCTAAAATTTGGATTTTTTATCTGGGAGATATTTATTCAGTTCTAGATGTTTTGGTTCTGAACTGCCATTTTTCATAATGGCATGTCTGAGATTACAGCTACTGAAGACGAGTGTTAAGAGTTTGTCTGTTTTGGATAAGGATCATACAATGCAAGCATGTGTGGACACCATTGACACTGTTCTTAGTGCTAAAACTACACTTCTGCTATTAATTGTTTTATTTGAATTAGTGCTGAAAATATTTTACATAGGTGTACAGTGTATAAAATTGCCAGACCTGAGTATGGCTGCAGAACACTCTGCCAGCATTTTTCCAATTGTGCACTTTGAGTGTGCAGTTGGCTGGGTCAGGTGAGTCTGACTCAGAGTGCTGCCTTCTGTTATCTTGCTCTTTAAAAATAACAGTATTTTTACATCAAGATACTGAATATTCTTTTTTTTTTTTTCTCCACAGATCACAAGGTGTAAAAATACTGATAGAAATTTTTACGCTATTTCACAGAAATTTTGAAATTCCCCCATAATAAGAATTTTAGTAAAACAAATGAAAGTGATGTTGAGTATGAAATCCAGTAGTGCCATCAGGATTTTTCTGCGGAGGGGAAAAAAAAATTGATTGCCTGCCTAGCTGAACTTGAGAAACAAACCATTTAACACAGTTGGTAGAGAGAGACTTCTTGATTTCTCCCCAAATTGTGTTCCCATTGCTGTCTATGGCTTCATAGTTTTATATTTTATGGAAGTCCACCAATTATTGTAGCATATTTTAGTAGCCAGCGGGTTCCTGATAAACTGTTAGAATTGTTTGGTGAGTTGTAATTTGGATTTAGACCATGAATGCATTTGTGTGGATTTGTGCAAAGTTTCAAACGTGGGGTCTCTTCTACACTACTGTGGGAAATGGTGTACTGGTTTTTCAGATCATTTATGGGTTGCCTAAGGGAAGGCAATTCCAGTCCATGTCTCTGTGCCAATCTGTGGAGATGATATGCAGCATTACACTGCCCAGGGAGGCAAGAAACAGTATGCAGCTTTTTGCCAAGGGATCTGTGGAAGAGATCATAAAACTTGGATCAGATAAAAGTCAAGTCTTGAACTAGTCTTAAAATCAGCCCAAATCATTCTTGATCCTTTAAGATTAAAATAAACCATTGTTTCTACATCTATTTTGAAGCATTAGTATGTGAAAAAGCTCATGTATGCTTAAACTTAATGCTAGAGGGTTTTTTGAAGCTGCATCAGATCTGTTTAGCTTGTTGATGCTTATCAGCTCTGAATACTTAGTTTGACTTCTGGGGCAGCGCTGACAGCTAAGTGTGTCAACAGCTGACTTCATGAAAGGAAGGCCTGTTCAACTCCTGCCTGTACAGTCCCTTATCAAAACTGTCATGCAGTGTGGCTGATGGCAGAATCTAATCTAAGGGAGAAATGCCAGGAAAATGCAAAACACAGTCCTTCTCTAGCATTTTCTTTGTGCATCAGGTGCAATCAACTGAGATTGTTTTCTTTTGTGGGTTTTTTTTTCCCTTTGATTCCTGAAAGGGTATGTTTTATAATTAAAAATAAAAACAAACAAACTATAAAACCCAGATTGAGTCATATGTAAGGGCTAATGCAGTGTGATAATAAAATGAGTAGCTTCCTACAATAAAATTTGTTTCTTTGTAATGAAAGTGTGTACAGGTGTTTTGTGTGCTTGTATATGCTGATTTCTTTTGTGTGTATTTTTCTTCCCATACTATTCAAATATTCAATATTTTATTTTAAGCTATCAAGATAATTTGGGATCAGTGGGAGTATCATTATGCTTTTGTGTGTGCTGGTTTTAGTATTTGATTTCCCACCCCCCCATGTTCTCAAAAACTTTGTTGGAACACCTTTTAGATGTCAAAAGCGATAGCAGTTTATATTTCTTGTGTGATCTGTCCTTGGTGTCAGTGACAATTATTCATAGGGTTAGTTGGGGCAGGGCAGAATTTGGCACAAGCAGAATTTTGATACTATTTCAGGAAGGCCGAAGTTTTGGATTTAAATTGTATTTTAGGGTGGTAGTAATTAGTAGTGGGAAAATTAACTATTTTATACTAACTAAAATTTTGTCCAAGTTTGGATCAATGCTTAATTTGTTTCCCTTGTCAGAGATGCTCTCTCTGCAACTGGGAATCTTGTTTTAGGATTACTGCTCTGGAGAATCCTTCGGCCAGCTTGTAGATGGATTGCTCAGAGTCATAATAAAGGCAGGAGTCTCCAGTGAGGAGGTTTGCCAGGCGACTTTCCTCTTGGGGGTGTAGTTTTTTCAGTGTGAAAACATCTGTGTAATCTGCAAAAAGTGTTTTGGAGTCTTAAGTATTTTCTGTAGGTAATAATGCAGGAAACTTATGTTCACTAGTTCTGTCAGTGCTCTTGCTGCTCCATGATTTATTTTTGTCTTAAACTTGGCTGTTCAGTAAGCCTAGCTAAAATGTATTGGATAATGTTTTGAATCTTGGCATAGGTGGTAAATTCAGGCAGTCTTGAGGAAGACAGGTGTTTTTTGTGGGGAGAGAAAGAAGGTATATGTACTGTAGTACTCGGGTGTTTTAATGTTCTTCAGAGGCCATGGATGCTGCAGAGTGCTGAAGACATTTGTTTTATTTACTCTTGTGCTACTAGCTAGATGGGTTCACCAGATTCAGTGCACACACTACTTGACAGAGCCAAGTTATCCAGGTAGAATAAAAATAAACTGCCTACGCAAAGTATGGTCTCTGCTTCCCTGAGCCGTGCTCGGGGTGGAGGGGGTGGCAGCTGCTTCTGGGAGGAAGGGAGGCTTCCCTCGGTCTCTGGCTGTCTGGTGTCTGCATTCTCAGCCATCACGAATGTTTTCCTTTTGCAGATGACACGATTGGTGCTGCCCGGCATGCTGGAAAGGTGAGTCACACTAACACTATCCAGACAAAGTCATCATTATTTATAGGGGAGAATCCTTTCTTGAAAAATTCATTACTGTGACTAATCAGCCTAGTCTCCATGTTTTAATGGCAGAGTAATGCTGGGTGAGTCACGCTCAGGGTGCATGAATCATCAGACGGTGGAAGCCTTTTCCACTCGATTCCCTTTTTATTTTTCCTCTCCCTTCTCCACTGTTGTGGTGATTCCTTTTAGAACAGAATTTAAAAGCCCGTCTGACTCATCAGCACTAACTCAACAACCTGCTATTCTGAGGGGGTGGTTACAGTTCCTGGGAATAACCTTCTTAAGGCTATTTCTCTAAGTCATTGTAAGTAAAATGGATGCAAAGACTATGTTCTCATTATACAGTAGGAGGTATATTGAGGAAAGGCTGTGATTGTTTGGAAAAGTGGAATTGGAGACCAGCTCTTTAGAATAACACACCACTGCTGACAGGGGAGACATGGAGCTTCCAGGTGAAACCAAAAGGTTTCACGATTTCCATTTAGTCCCCCCAGGCTGTTTTCCAGTTGATGTTGGCTCTGATGGCTGCTTGCCATCTCTCTTGGGGTGCCAACCCTGCCTTGCTGGGGGTTGCCCTGGATCAGGCTTGAGCCGTGTTCACAATACTGGGGAAAACTGCTAACAAATACAGCAGGAGGAGTCTGTATAGGGGGAAAGCCTCCAAATGTAGCAAAGATGATGGGGAAAAAAAAAGGTTTATTTTGTCATCCCACTGCCTGAGAGTCTTCATTGCAGACCAGAATTCAGTTATTCAAGTGTTGGACAGATGCATAGATGTTTCACTTTTAAAACAAAGCTTCTTCCTGGGTCCAAACTGTCAGAGCTAGGGGTCAGTATGGGAGTCAGTGTCTAGCACATCAGGGTGATGGTGAACTAAGATTTTTACTTAGCCAATCAGGAGATATGAGTAAGTTTATTTCATGTAAAGACGTTTGAATTAGAAATAAAAACCCAAGACTGAGCTCTGGGGCAGGAATGTGATATTTCCCAATTAAGCTGGAGTAGATGGTGAGGATTATAGTACAGGGGTGATCCATACTCAGGGCTTCTAGGTCAGAAGCGACTCCTTGTCCTTGTACTATTATTGACAGATAAAAGGGACTTGCTTTTTGTGAAACCACTGTCCTCTGAAGGTGCCAACATGACCAAAACCTTTATACTTTTGAGAGAAATTCATGTTGTTTCGTTATTAGGTTTTGGAACTTAAAAAACCCTTAAGAGCTTCTTGCTTCTGTTTCTTCTTTGTTTAAAGAAATGTTGTAGCTATCCATTTGGCAGAGTTATCTCTTCAGCTTCTCAGGACAGAATGATGTATACTCTACTTCTAGAATATCCTGTATCGATTTTTCTGGTTTATATCCACATGGGTAAGATGATTTGAATGAAAGGCTGCAAACCAAGATCCTGCTGACTTCTGGTTCTGACTGCCCTTGAGCACACATCATCTTTCCTCTTGCTTCTCTAACTGCATGACTACCTTAGGGATTCTGAAGATCTTGGTTCAAGAAGCCTGGAAAGAAAAGGTTAATAGTGGTTAAAAAAATTAAGTATGCATCCTGAACTTTTTCCTGAATATAAGGAACCACTTTTAAAGACTGCTTCATTTGGATTCCTTGGTTTCCATCTCAGGGAAAAAATTTGAAAAAGCTTCAATTTTCTGTTTGATTTTTGTGAAGTTGGTTGGATTTGCAGTGCATGGACGCAATGCCTGCAGCTGCCAGCTCCTGCACAGTCATAGCTCACAGGCCATCAATACCACTAGGAGTCTGTAACCACAGGAGGACATGGATGTCCAGCAAATCCAAGGGCATGAATGAATTGGAGCTGGACTCAGCTGCTCTTTAGGTCAGGCATGTATTTCTCACATGGGACCACAGGCTAGAGAAAGGGCTCCAGGCTCTAAGAATAAGGCTAGACTGAGAATCTCATTGTCATTCCTCACTTGTTCGAGGAGGAGAGCATGTTGAGTAGATAGATGTGACGTAGAGTGTTAGAGCATCTTGCAGCTTGCTCTAGTGCATACTTTAGCATGTTTGAATGTTGGTTTTATGACAATATATTGCAAGATAAATACAAAAATAGAGCATACTTTGTATGCTTTGCATCCAGGTCTGATAAGAGAAAACAAAGCTACATCTTCGTGTGCCTTTTACTTTTTATTTATAATAAACACAGCAGCATTAGATGAATGCTACTTCTGGTAATGGTGTTTAGATTCTCTGCTGTGACTTCTCTCCTGTGCTCTGAACACTTAAAGTGACAATTTATTATCTGAAGCTTCCTATTACACTTAAATGAGCAGTTCCTGTATAAATACTCAGGCTACTGTCTGAGATGGGAAGCTCATACAACTGAAAATCAAGGCTTCGTGTCTTTGGGAACAAAAAAAAAAGCCACCACCACCAAAAATCACTTGGCTGTTGCTAGACAAATACCAAACTATGGTATTTATTGCCAGGAAAGTAGCAAGTGCATAATTACATTACAGAAGAAGCTTGCTCTTTCCACTTGGCATGCAGCTGGAGCAGGCGCTGGTTGCCACAGCAACAGGGAGATGGCTAAATATAGCCTCCCTGGTGCTGGACCACTTAAGGTAGAATGGCAGGGAGGTGTGAGGGTGTGGGCCTGCCTCTCTTCATCTTAACCAACTTGTTTTGTTTTGTTTTGTTTTGTTTTCCCATTAACGGCACAGTCGAATTAGATGGAGCCAAAATTTCTTTTTACCACACTGATGCTTGTGTAATTCTTTAGATCCCTTCCCTAAAAACATTTATTCTGCAATTCCTCTAAGAAGCAGAATTGTAATTGGAGTAATTGAAAGTGTTCCCCCTACTCACATGTTTCTCTGATTCATTTTATCTGGAGGTTTTAAGTTACGAGCTTTTAAGGCTAGGACTGTTTTTTTTAAAATGTAAAAATACAAACCACAAACCCTCAGTGGTACTGTCTGCTTCAAGGAGACCAATACACAGAGCTTTTGTAAGGGGCTGCTATTAATGTTGTGTGTTTCCAAGAGGGTTTTCTTCACTCCGTCTAGGTGGTGGTCACGACTCCTGCTAGAAAGTTGCAGTGTAGCCAGATGCTGTGAGACCTGTGCTTGCAGCCTGAATGTCAGACTCTCTTCTAAAGCTCCAGTTTGTTTTAAAAGTGTGAGGCTTGTGTTTATCCATATCAATGCTTATCCTTCTTTGAATCATGGTAAGCTTTTGTCCTCATTAAGTTTTGTGGCATGTATTCCCTAGCCTGAATATGAGAAGAGCACTTGGTTTTATTGAATATAAATTTCGGTCTCTCACTTTAATAAATGTAATTTTTCTTTTGTATTATGAGAGGGTAAATCAAGATCTTGATCTTTTTCATTTTTTAGTCTTTTTCATTTTTTTTTCATTTTTTAGTTATCGTAGCTGCTCTTAAAAATAACTCAATTGATGTATCCAGGTGGATTTTTTTCTTCTCTTCCCCTTTCTTAAATCATCAGTTTCTTAATGTTCCTGTTCTGTATTTGGAGGGATAAAGATGGTTTGTAGACTGTAATACAAGATTTTGGAGTTGGTGGAGGATCTGTCCCTGCCATTCCCAGCATCCTGTTGTTTGACTGGTTTTTGTGACTGCTTCACAAAAGAGAACTCATTGCTCAGGTTTTTCATGGAGGGGACAGTTGATTCAGAGTCTGCAAGGTTTGTGATTATTTCACAATTTTTTCTTTAGTATGCATTGTTGGTTATTGATGCACTCTTAATATTGATTTTCCATCTGCCATTCTGTAGTCTGTTCACATAGCGGCCTGAGCTGTTTAAAAAGTTCCTTATAGTACTCTCCAATCTGATAATCTCTTAAAAAATGCATAAATACTCATTACATTGCTAATCTCCATTTGAGCTCATGAATAAATATCAGAGTCACCACCTGTCTTGAGATTAAAAACTTCTAGCATCTACTGTTAACCTTTTACTGTCTTGAAAATTCCAGGTTAGTTTGTGATCTTATGCTTTCCATGCTATGTATTTTGATCCATGTTTCTACTTTTTCACCAACCAAGCCTTGCAGGGGAGTCCAGAAAAACACGAACTTTGGCAAAGGTGCCTGAAATCCTGAATGACTGAAATTATTCTTTTCTGTTACATTTGCCATCTCATTCCTCATGACAAGTCAGTCACAGATGTAATTCACACTTGTATCATGGCACAAGCCATGCTGGTTTGAATCGATTGTCATGATTTCCAAAGCACTTATATTGTTTTAATTTTTAACGGTGACTTCAATTACTGTTTGTTTTTAAGATGGTTACTTAAATGATTGTGGCAGCAGTGGTATAGGGTGTACCTGGCTGGCCAAATACGATGGAAATTGGTGTGAATCTGCAGGAGTTGAGCTGTGTGATGTCTGCCTGCATGAGTGCTCTCACTGCACTGGGCATGGCATACGTATGCTTTGTTCAGGTAAACTGGCTTGAATTTCCAACAGGGTAAGAAGAAGTAGAGATTTACCTTTCACTATGTTGGACTGTCTCGCAGCATCTTCTAACAGAGTAATTGCCCTAATTTGCATGAAGCTTTTAAATTTATTTTTTTTTCTACCTAGCAGTAAATACGTCTGGTTTTGTAGGTAAAACTAGTCTCAGAAATAGGTATGGCTCAAATCAGTCTGTATTGGGAGGTCAGGACCCTTCCTGTCCTACCTGCATGTGCTTTAGAATGGCTTGACAGGACAAGTGGTCACTAATTTTGGGTATCTTTACCAAAATACTATTGATTAATATCTTCAGTGTTACTGTAATACAACTGTAAGACAATTTTCATTTTCTGTGTTCATCTGCTGAGTATCTTCCATATTTATTAAAACACTTCTTCTGTATTTGAGCAGTAGATTCAGATGCTTGCTATCTTGAAGATCCATTATGAAGTAATACTTAGAAGATGAAAGGAATTATCAAAGTGTAAATGATACAATGAAACTGTGTTACCATTTCTGCCATCTTATCCCAAGATTTAGAAGCACTCTTGAACTTATGCCAGCTTGACTCAATGGTTTTGCACAGTTCAGCTCATTGTGTGTGTATATATTTGATTCCCTTGCTGTATTGACCTTGGAGTTGTTCCTGATTTATGCCAGCTATTTGGATACTTCTAGCTGGGCATAAAGTGAATTTCAATTTGGGATTTGGTTGGGGTTTTTAAACAGTTCTTAATCTCAGTTGCATTCTAAAGGGGTTTTTTTGGCTTCCTGTAATTTTTGGAAACATGAAAGATGTTTCCTTTATTTCATGATAACATGTCTTTCCTTCCTTTCAGATCAAAAGGGATAATCCTGAATATTGCATCAGCTTCAGGGATGTTTCCAACTCCACTGCTGACTCTTTACTCCGCAACCAAGGTAGGTGTTCCTTTCCACACTGAAATCAAGTGTCAAACATAAGGCAACACTTACAGGAATAAATGTTTTGGTGTCCATCTAGTGGCGCTTTCATGAACTAAAAGTAGAGAGTTTCTGGTTTTTTGATAGTGGAAGCTGGAAGGTTGGGAGAAAACTGAGTGCCAGGGTTTACTGGCATGGAAATGACTATTTTATGTATTTCCTCATGCATTCCATTTTTACATGGAAAAGGATAGTAGTGTACTAAGCAAGCTCAGTGTAAAGTTAAGAAAGGGCATTGACTAAGTTTAATACGCTTTCTTATTTTGGTTTTGTAACTTCTTTCCCCTAAATTCTGTGATGATTCTATGATCTACATTTCATCTTAAATTCATCTGCTGTGGTTTCTCTTTGTGTCACTGTGACAGTTTAATTTTTTACAGCTGGTCTTATGTTTTTTTCTCCCAAAGATACTTCCAGGGGATTCTAAAATGTTGCCCTAAAATACATCCAGAGAGTGCCATAAAGACAGAATATGGGTACCCAGCATAGGACTGAGGCATATGTGATAAAACAGAATGCAAGAGACATTTATACTGGTATTAAAGCAGTATGGCACTACAGTTTTTTCAGGCATACCTGATAATTACCTTGAATATTTCAAGCATCTCAGAGTCTAGGCAGAACCTTGACAGGATGAAGAAACCTTCAGTAATATCATTCATGTCAGAACAGGCTCACATTTCCTCTAGACTCTCAGTAACATCTTCATATTCCCAGAAGGGAGTTGATGCACACTATTTTATTCATACTGAAGGAGGGAATATTTAAGTTTAGAAGCCTGAAGTAGTGTCAGCCTTTAGCTGATAAAATTTCCCCTTGAAATAGCTGTTTCCTGAGAGGACAGTTCTTTCTTTTAATACAATTGGTCACTTTTGTTGTGGAAGTGCTGTTAGCTTTATGGAATCAATTGAGCTTCTGATTTTAGTGATAATATACCTCACACTGCTTTGGCTAGTCTTTTTTTTTCAATGTGAATCTGAAATATTTCTTCCCCTCCCCTTAAAAAAAGTTACAGGTCAAATAATCTGCCTATTCTCAGCACTGCCCATCTTATCCTACAGCAAGATTAGGAAGCATGAAAGTGACTCCCCTAATGTAGCTATAGAAAGACTGTATCTGCAGTTTCTAGTTTGTTTTTTTTTTTCCCTCATCTATTTAAAGGGGATTTAAAGCATAATACCCTTCAGGTGTAAGTCAATGACTGACTAATTATCAGGAACAAATGTGGTCCAACTCTTTAACCTTCCTGTGGAGAATTCCCTAGTTTACACTGAAATGAGACTCTTCTAAAGGAATCATAGTGCTCTATTTTGACAGGTTTACCTACCTGCGTTAATGCTAATGAGAAGTGAAATATGATTGTATAACTTTCCACCTCACTTCCATGCCTATATTTGGATTTGTTATTAGATATTTGGATATCCAAGAAGAAATTTTCTAACATGCAATGCTTATCTGCTTATTCAGGGAATGTTTACTTAGAGAGCATTCTTAAGACTTCAAGGTTGTGGGGGCACTTGAGCTTGTGGGAGTAGAAAACCCAACTTGTCTTGAAATAAATTTTTCAAGAAGAAAAACTCCAAAGCTTATTTGTATACTGGAAGTTGCATTCTTTTCTCATATAAAATGAACATTTTATTTATAGCAAGCTCTTTGCAACCAGTGGAGAAGACAGTCTTTTATACTTTGTCTCCATATCTGGAGCAGTAGCTAACATCAGAACTTTTGTCATGGAGGAATAGTTGGAAATTTGAATGATCTTAGTCTTGTAATATAGTTCTTCTCAATAGATTATCAGTATACTCTGTGCAGTTATTACACATGCACCTGCCCACTGTGTTCAGAAACTGCACCAAACTATTTGGCATGTCCATGCAAGTGCCTTACTGTTGCAAGAGGATGGTCAGAGGATTCACTTGAATAGTTGCTGCTTGGCCAGACTTTCAGTCTTGTTCATGTTGAGTACTGAATTTTACGAACTTATACTCAGGGGAGAGGGAGAAAGAAAGAGCAGCTGAATAGCAGATAAGCTTTTTGTGGTTCAAGGAGCCTCCTGCTAGCTTATACATGCAACTTGAAGAAGAAGAGTAAAAGAACCTATCTGCTACACAGCAAAATCCAGTTTTATTTCAAATCTTCCAAGTATACTCAGAAGAGTGTCTGTAGGAATAGTTCAGTAGTGTGGCAGTGTTTCTGTTGTTTCTTGTATAGGCTGAATTCATTGAGATGGCCTTGATAAGAAAAACAGTGGCCACTGCAAACTTTAAATGTGGGTTTCAGTTAGGACTTGGGTTAAACCACGGGGGACATGGTGACCAAAGGAAGACTGTAAAGGAGGTGCAGTACTAGAGCTTTGCTGCTTGGTTTGAATCTGGCATGAAGCAATTGCTTCTTAAATACTTGAACTAATTTACTTAGTATTTATTTTAGCCTCAAGCATGCACGGGATGGTTTAGTTCCTTCAGTTGAAGGTATTCCATTCATCCTACTTGCTTGTAGCATACCACAAAAACAAGAGACCATAGCAGAACCTGGTGATTTGTCTCACTGGACAGCAGGGTAAGGTGGAAAGGTGGTTTAGAAGAATTTTGGAAGTGGGAATCTGTGCTGGTTTGAACTGCTGAGTAGCCTTTGATTCTTAGGACAATATTTCCTTGCAGGGTTAAGGAGGTGGCTGTATCAGCTTTGAGAGCATCTTGAAGGCAGGTGCTAACATCCATCTTTTAAGCCCTTTAGCTTCTTTCTTTGAACTTCAGTCTAGCAATTTCTAAAACTTCCAGAAGTTTGGAAGAGAATCTGTGGAGGTGGACTTGATTAGGAAGAAGTGTCATCATAGGGTGGCATTTTTTAGAAGTGTAAAGGCAGAAGACTAAGTGTTTAAACACTATGTTCTAAAAACCATGCACAAGAGGAACCCAATTAAATCACTCTTAAAAATATCTAAGAAGATGGCATAAGCGGTGAACAATGTGAACATGAAGTTGTCTTTTCCTCTTTTTACTAGGCTTTATTTAACAAATCTAGTTCATTTTTTGTCTAAATTAAAAAGGGGTTTGTTTGTTTATATTGAGCCTTGCTTCTGTAAAAGTACTTCATAAGCATAGAGTTTCTATTTGAATGGCATTGCTCTTGTATGCAAAGTTTCATTGAAAACCTTTTCACTTTGAAAACAGAAATTCCAAATAGTGATTCAAATACTCTGACACAAAACTGTTAAAGTAGAGTTTCCATTGTAACGTGTAGCATGCTGCATGTTTCTCTTCTTCTCTCTCCAGGCTTTTGTGGATTACTTCTCCCGAGGCCTCCATGCTGAATACAAGAGCAAGGGCATCATTGTGCAGGTGAGCAGTTTGTTTCATGTAAGTGTGGTTACCACAGCAACATTGGTGTCTTGGCAACAAAAAGGAATCAGCATATTCTCTTATTCATGAGTGTGTGATGCAGATTAAGGATAAGGATTTCCTTTGATCCCATTAGTAGCTTTCTGAAATTACTCTGAAACCATGGGTCTTGAAGCAACAAAAGACATGGTTTGGTTTTGTGTGGTTTTAGCTGATGGTGCTAATTGAACCTTTATGGGTAAAGTATTCCATAAAACTGTGCACAGTGCTGATGAATACATCTTTATGAAGCTTCATCTTCTGGAATACACTTGTGGAATGCATTTGTACTGGCATTCCATGGGTAACAGCTCGAACAACTGGAATAGTAGAATCCCTGCAGTGTCAGTGAATCAACTGCTAATCTAAGCAAGAACTAACAAAAGCCTCAAGATCCTTTATGTGTAACTGACTGATTTAACTTTCTGTATTGCTAAGGAGTCCTGCTTCATACCCTTCCTTGCCCCCTCATAATTTGTTTTCTTTCCTTGATTTTAATTATTTTTGGTGTGGCACAAAAGCAAACCAGGCCAGTTTCTCACAACTTTATAGGATTTTGCTTTAATGTCACTTCTCACAATCTCTTAGTGTATGCTTCCAAAGGTGGAATTTCCAGCTTTGGTCACAAACTGTGAACCTTCTATTGCTGATTAAACCTCTCCAGAGCAAGTATCAATTTAATAAAGATGGTATGAGATCTTACCTGTACTGTGAAGACAGTGATATCTCTTTTTGAAGTTCAGGTAGGGATCTTACAAACAGGGTTAGCTATGTCCATGCCTCTCATTCCTCTGTTCTGTGTGGTGGTTCTCAAAGCCATTTGAACTTCAAAGGCTTTATGAAAGATAAGGCACAAAGTTGCCCGCTTTAAACGCGTAATCATTGTACAAAAGAGAACAACTCTTATTACTGGCTAATACTAGAGGGAAGTTGTTACCAGATTAAGGCTGTGTTACCTATTTGATGTGTTAGATTATTTTTTCCTTTAAAATTTCCTAAAACAAGAACTTCCCACCAGAAAATGTCCTGTCACATTTCCTGAGAATGAATTGCAGTAAGAAAAAAGACAGTTGTTGAGTGAGCTATTCCCATGCAGCCACCAACCTTTTAATGGGAACCTCCTGTAAACCGAGATTTAAACTTTATATTAAATATCTGAAGGGGTGCTGTGTATTTTGGGATCTGTTGGCAGTGGAGAAGAAGCTAGCAAAGGTGGATCTTGAAAGCATTCCAACTGCTTGACTTTAGTTTTACACTGGTAACATTATAACTTGGATTACAGCTCTGAAAGCTTGACTTTCCCCCCCCGCCCCGTGTGCTTGATTCTGTGCCCTAGCACTCTGGGATGCACAGCTAAACCAATGAACAGCAGTGAAGGATGCATAAAAAGGTAGCATTCTGAACAGGTACAGACAGGGTCAGCATACAGGGTCATTTTGTGTGCTCTCAGTTCTTGAAGTGGATTTCGCTGGAGTAACTTTCAGTGTTTCATGTCTCCTTGTTACTTTCTCCCAGGGCTTTAGCTCCAAACTGTCCTGCAATGGGTCAATGTTTACCACGTGGCAAGTTCCTTACAGCTTTCTCTTCACTTCTACCCTTCTTGATTACTTAGACCTCCTCAGTGTCTTTCAAATTGTATTACTAGCAGATTTAGCTCCACTCTCACACAGCTCTTCTTCAGTAATTTTCATCTACGTGCAATGTGGTCCTCTCTGTCTGTGATCACAGTCTCAAAATGAGACTCAAGAAACTAGTAGAGTATTGCCCTTTCCTACATCAGTAATATCAGTTCTTCTGAGTGGACTTCCTTCCTGAAGTCTCTCC
Organism: Polioptila caerulea; assembly: GCA_013397295.1. Lineage (NCBI taxonomy): Eukaryota > Metazoa > Chordata > Aves > Passeriformes > Certhiidae > Polioptila > Polioptila caerulea. Next base: position 1,154,539 of record VYXF01011505.1, on the reverse strand, counting down.
ACAATCTGAGCCACAGGCCCCTTCAACACACAGCTTCACTGACAATAAAGATGGTGTGAATTTTTTTGGGCCTATGTTGCGGTACCACATCTAACCTCTGTTTTTGGTGTTTTCTTAGGCAGAGCTGCTCACAAGTTACTTCAGTGTGAGGGTGCTTAGGGACAGATGCTTGCAGGAGAAAGAAGTGTTATGTCTTTGTGTTGCTTCTATGTGCAGCTTTCTCCTCCTCCCCAGATTTTGTCTAAGTAGTACTCTTAGCAATTTGAGAGGAGAAAGAAGGAGCAAGAACTGTTCGTTTATGATTATGGAGTACCTGTTGAGACTGAAAGGCTAAATAACCCAGTAACTCCTGCTTGGCTAAAGGCATTAAGCACTGTATGAATGTACTTAGTATAGGAAAGGTTTCCTAGCTTTTGGGTATAGAAAAGCTAGGAAAAGGGTTTTTGATGTCTTACGTTTTTAGGATTATAAGAAAGGGAAGAATTAAATCTAACTTTCTATATCTACAGTTATGTTTTCCTGTACAAAGCTTCACAGGTTGTGGTAAACTATCTTTTTGTGACTCTGGTGTTGGCTTAGGATGGTGAATTCCTGACAGCACTGCTTTTTGTCCCTTAAATGTAGACAGTGAATTGCCATTGACTTATCAATATCAATAGCTGTCACAGCTTCAATTTGTTATGCTAATTTTGTTGCAGTCCATGTCCTTGTCCTCTTGTTTCAGCCTAAGTCACTATAAGCTGCTAATGAATATTACAAGTGCCTTCCTTTGAAGACTAGCTGATCTATCTCCTTCAATCCCTAAGGAAGATTGCATCCCTCTTAGATTTTTCTGAAGTACATCTCTATGACCTTCAGAAGAATTACGCTTTTAATTCCAGGCTTGCCCTTCCAGCTAGATCATCATCACTGAAACCAGTTAACTTTTCCCATGCAACACCTGCAGAGAACCACTGTGTGAAAAGCAGAAACAAAGTGCTGTTGGGATTTTACCAGTTTCTTCATATCAGCCTCAAGTGTGTGTCTTCCTCGAGTGGATTACCATCTGTGGAAGCTTAGTTTTGATAGTGCTTTTGTTGCAGTGTAGCCATCTTTGGATTAAAAATACACTCTTTGGGCTGACAGGGCTGCTTAATTTTCAGAAGCAGCACAGTAATAGCATAGGTTAAAACTTTGTGTGTGTTTACATGGGGAAAAGAGGCAAAAGAAAAGAAATGAGGAAGAAGAATGCCAATGACTTTTCTCAAGACTTTTGAAAAGATCTCTCCTTGAAAGATTTCTGCCGACTCTTATGAAATTCTTGCTCTTTTAATGTGTCTAGAAATATTGCTCAGTTCTTTGACCCTTTCTTTTACTGTCACTTTAAACTTCAGGTTGTTATTCGCATTGTCCCTCTATAATTCATTACTATGCATAGTAAAAGTATAGCAGTAGAAACTTGCACTATCTGTTTTCTTTTATTGTATTTTCACTACATAAAATACCAGACCACAAATTAATGAAAATGTTCCTTTGAAAGGATTACCAGAAAGTTTTCTACCCTAACCTCCTGCTTTCCCAGTAGTTAGATTGCCTAACAATTAGCAGTGGGATTTCTGCTGGCACTAGGTCATGGACTAATTGTGCCTTTATCCAGCCAAATCTTGGAAACCTTCAAGGGCAGGGGAACTGTGAGCTCTCTGGACAGTCTGAATTTTATATTGCTCTCCTAGTAAAAAGGAGAGCAATAATGTCCAGTCTGACAGTCTACAGCCAGAATTGACAATTGTCCCTCTTGTCATTCTATCAGGCATTGCCAAGAAGAGTTTGGCTCTTATCTTCATAACTACTATTGAAGTAATTTTAGGCAGGTAAGATGTCACCACCAGCTTCCTTTTCACAACACTGAACAGGTCCAGCTCTATCTCCAGGTAGTCACAAAAGTGTGCTGTCACCGAACTGATGTCTAATGGCATTACCTTCCTTCCTCCAAAGCTTTTTAGCTTTGCTGCTCAGCTTTCTATACAGGTCAGCTTTGGTTGATGTAACTCTTCCATTTCCCTTTCATGTTCCGCACTCTCCTTTTTCCTACATTGGAAAGGGAAGGAAACTTAATTGGCAACATCAGAGGGTTCAGATCTTTTTACTTTTTTAAAAGTAAGGTAAAAAAGGTGATAAAATTGTGTAAACAAGCTGTTCTGACTTTGGAGGACGTACAACTTGATTATTCAGGACTTGAGATCTGACTTCTTACATCTAAATAATATTCAAGAACCCAATTTTGAGTGTGAGCCAATTTTAATAAGCATCAGAGCTATAAGCAGTAGCAAATGTTTTAAGTGAGCAAGACACATTGTACTGACATAAGGCATGTTTTGAAACTGTAGTGCAGGCTAAGCTTTCCCTGAATAAGGAGTTAATTTGCCCAGGTAGTGTGGGTTATATCTATCTGAATGTAAAATGCTGAAATGCTTTAAGCAGTGAAATTTTTTTTATTTTTTTTTAATCTATTATGCCTGTTTTAGATATAGTTCATGAATCTCTGAATTCCTGTGGGAAGGAAGAAGGGGAGAAAACTGAATAAATTCAGTAGGTCTCTTGATATCTATTAAAATAAGGTCCAGTTTACATAAAGATGGTAAATCTAATGTATCTGAAATTAAGTTCCTGTCTTTTTGTTTTCTGGAGGGCATCTGGGAAAAACAAAATGTTGGAGTGCAATCCCATGTTTCTATGTGCCTTGAAGTCTTTGGATCAATCCAGTATTGCTACTATATGCTTGCTTTTTCAAGTGTCCTCATGCACAATTGTTTTCCCCTTCATGCTATCCAGTGGTGTAACTGGGTAATGCAGTTCACTTTTGAAGTCTGTTTTGAGCAGAGAAAGAGAATAAACATATCTATTGCACCTTTTTTGGTGGGGATGTTGCAGATATAATTTGGTGGTGAGTAAGAAGCTTAAAATTTTATCTTTTTAAAACATCAAACTAGAGATTGAGCTTAGAAATATAATCTGAAAAATAGATGCAGTTCACATTCTGGAGCTGAAATGAGGTATCTATGCTGCTATTGCAGCAGAATGAGTAGTTTTCTTATCCAAGGATTTGTAGCTTTTGGTGACTTTAAAGGCAATGGTAGCTTCTTTCACCTCTGAAGTCTTAGGTCTCCATGTTTTTCATTCCCGTTTGAAAGTGGACTCATGTAGTATATTATTGAAAATCCTATTTATAGACAGAAGGGCAGAGTTTTCATGTTCACCAGAAAACTTCCTGGTAATCCTTTCAAAGGGCACAGTTTTCATGTTCTCAGGTGAAGGAATGAGCACTCATACTAATGTTTCCTGTTTGTGGTGGTAAAATGTGCACAACTGTGGCATGGACATACACTCAATGAGAACTGAAAGGGTCCTTTCCCTGCTGTGCTGCTGAGAGCAGTAGCAGATGTTCCTGAGGTCAGGCATGTGTGGTCATTATTTGAGAGACTAACATGGGGAAGCAGGTTTGCAAACTGTAACTTGCCCAAATACACTGTTTTTTGTGATGGTATTCTCATTTGAGATGAATTAGTGTCGCAGAAGAGGACACAGACTTCTCAGGTACTTGCTGTAAAGGTACAGCAGTGGGAGCACTCACTAGATGGGCAGTAGTGGATGGATGTATTGAATCACTGCTAGAGCCACTGGCAGTGTCTTAGGAGGTCCTTGTCAAAGTGATAATAAAGTTCCAACTGTTGAGATATGTTTCATATCTGTGCAAGGGCTGTAGACCAGGGCTTTTTTGATTATGTTTTTAGAGGCAAAAATTGAGGACAAGTTAAAAGCATTGCCAAAACCAGGACCATGAGGAAAGAGCATTTTTCCTACTGTACAAGTATATGTGCATTTCCCTTTCCTTCTCCAGCAGCATGGGATTGGGATAGGTGGAATGAAGCTTTGGATCCTCCAGGTCTATGTTGCCCTACCATGGACATGCCTTTGTGCTATCAGCATCCCTCCATCCACATATACCTATGCTGCTTCCTCTTGCTTCTCCACTACAGGCAGTTCTGAGACCCAGCATCACTTTTCTGTTTTGCTTCCAAACATTGCTATAAGAGCTCATTAACTGTGCTTTGTTTCTTGAGCCTTCCTTCTGTCCTTCCACTCTGGTACTGATAATCTCCTCCGTCCTTTGAGCCCTGCTGTGGAGTTCCAAGCTCTGTGTTTCGAGTCTCTGGATGTTCTTTTCTCCTTCCTCCTCCTGCCTTCGTACAGGTGCCAGCCAAACTGAGGAGCTTTTACTATAAAATCTGTCATGGGTTCTGCACCTCCTTCCCGAGCAAAGGTTGAGGGTTTACTACAGAGAAGCAAGAGTACAGTGTTTTCTATTGAACAACTTGAATGACATTTTGTACTTACAAGGCAAATTGTAGGAATGGCTTTTCAACCCTATGCTGGCAAGAGTTGTTTTTCTAGGGCTCCAGCTGGTGATGTTGACTGTCAGGAGATAACTGAACTATGTCCAAATATGACCCATGGGTTATCTGATGAAAAAGTTTATGATCTTATATTGGGATCTCATAGTGATCTTAGAACTGAAAAGAAGGCTGGTTTAAGCTAGAATAATGTGTACAGATTATCTGATTTCCAGTTACTTTAGATCCTTGATGGATCTGTAAGTTAATCTTGAAAGCATTCCTTGCTTAACATGAGTTTTTCTGTGTGCAGAGTGTTCTACCATATTATGTGGCAACAAAAATGTCCAAAATCCGCAAGCCAACCTTCGATAAGCCCAGTCCTGAAACGTATGTGAGAGCTGCCTTGGGCACGGTGGGCCTGCAGTCCCGGACCAATGGGTACCTACCTCATGCAATCATGGTGAGTCACCTTGGGAAATGGGAGGATCTGAAATGTCCCTTGTGTTTATTACGGAAAAAAGAGTAATTAGTGCAGGTTATAAAATGCTGAGACCTCACTCCCTCCTTTTTTTAAATTGGATTTGTTTTTTTGTTTGTTTTTTTTTTTAGGGATGGGTCATCTCTCTTCTGCCTGCATCTACTGCCATCAACTTAATCATGAAAACAAACAAACAAATACGGGCTCGTTATTTTAGAAAAACGAAGGAGAAGTAAGTGGGAATCAACTTGATCTAGGAAACCTGGGACTCCTGCAGGTTCCATACCATGCTGCAACATCAAGTAGACCTAACGTTTTAAACATCTCCAATTGTAGGTGTGCTTTCTAACAAGAGAACAGTCTTGTTTTGAGGATGAAACAAGGCTGTTGACTTCTAATATTGATTGAAAAATAGGCTTTATTTGTTTATAGGTATTATGAGGAGGGAAGTGCTTTGAACTGAAATTGCATTGTGCTTTGTGAAATGCTTCCATGGACTTGATCAGACATCACACTGTTGAGGAACATCTTGGTTCTATAGTGTCCATCATATCTATTATTGTGCTTATGGGTGAAGGGCAGAAAAAAAGTAGTTCTCATGTATTCCCAGACAGGTGGGCAGAAGAGGAAAGGGAGCATAATTATTTTAAAAGGTAACCTAGCACTATTTCCAGAGTATTGACCTCTTGAAGATCAGGTTTTGGATAGTTGCAAGGATTCTCTGCTATCAGTCAGCTCATGAGTGCTCCTGTACTTCATGGTCCAGTGTGATTTTTTTGGTTTTGAACTTGAGGGAAATGGGCCAAAACCCAAAATAAGTGTAATAGCTCATCTATAAATATATACATAAAGTAACATTGCAGAAAGCATTTAAAATCTTGGGTCTTGAATATGGATTCTAACTTTTCAGTAATATGTAATCTTCATGATTTGTAATAACATTTTTAAAAGTTCAGTGCCTGCTCTTTGTAATAGGTGGTGATAACACAATGTAGATAAATGTCACAAATTACATGTTACATGCTGGTTGCTATGTAAAAGATTATGGGTACTTTAAATGCAGAGCTTGAAATGAGTTACTCTCCTTAGTTAGCAACAGTGGTTAAATTCTTTCTGAAGTTATGTATCAGTCTGTCTTTCTGGTGAAGGCCTTTGAAATGTGAATCCTGAATATTTAGATGGCTTTAAAAATGAGAACCAGGAAGTGTCTTAAAGAGTAGAACAGTTTTAATTTAATTGCATTAAAATTAACTGATTTGTTTCATGGTTCTGTTCCAAAGTGGAATGCTCCTATGAGGCTCAAGTTACCTAACTCCTGGACACAGGGATCAGAGTACATGAGAAGTCTGCACTGCTGTTGTCTGTATTTACCTACTCTTTATTAAAATTTTGGTCTCCTAACATTCCTTTTTATAAACATATAATGCATAAAACTTGCAAGGCAAATGAAATTGCTAGCAGCTACCACTGTTTTCTGTGGTGACTTCCTATGGTTGAAGAGAGGATGTTTTTTTCTGTCCTTCAAAGAATAATTTCAAGCTCTGATTTTGAAGTAAGATGTGTTGCACTGTGACATGATTTGGGGCTAACATTTCTGTACATTGAAAAAACCTGAATACCGATGCAATGGTGCTGATCAAATCTGAGATGCAGATCCTATCCCATAGTTTTCTTAATTTTTTGGAACAGGGATGGTGAAGTTGGTGGTATTAGTTCTCTAAGAGCACATGATTTGGTTTGCTCTGGATCTGATGTGAAAGCATTGGACTAAAAAATCTGTATGTTTTTGACTTTGTAAAACAAATAAAATGGAAATTACTCTTGAGTCTTTAATGTGTTGGGTTTTTCTTGTAAAAATATTTGCGGGTACATTCAAGTGTCTGATTGTCCTTTATTGTGAGTAACAACAGTGAAAATTACTGTACTTTCACATTCCAAAACCAATGCTTATATTACTCTGTTTGCCTGGCTGTCATCTACCCCCTATCTGAGGTGCTTTAGCCACAGCATCTCTGACCACTTGAGGTAGGTGGCTCTCCTGCTCTGCTGTGCACTGGTGTGGCCCCACCTTGAATATTTTGTTTGCAGTTTTGAGTGCCACAATATAAGAAAGCTCCAAAGCTATTGAAGAGTGTCAAGAGTACAAGTATGAAGATGGTGAAGGGCCTGGAGGAGAAGCCTTATGAAGAGCAGTTGAGGTGACTTGGTTTGTTCAGCCTGGAAGAGACTGATGGGACACCTCATCATGGTCTACAGCTTCCTCACAAGGGGAAGCAAAAGGGCAGGCACTGATCTCTGTGGTGACAGGAACCCAGGAACAGCATGAAGCGGAGTCAGGAGAGGTTTGGGTGGGATATTAGGAAATAAGTTCTTTACCCAGAGGATGTTTGGGCACTGGAGCAAGCTCCCTGGTGAAGTAATCAAAGCACCAAGCCTGACAGAGTTCAGGAAGTGTTTGGCCAACACTAAAAAAGCACACGGTGTGATTTTTGNCCCTGGTGAAGTAATCAAAGCACCAAGCCTGACAGAGTTCAGGAAGTGTTTGGGCAACACTCTGAAAAAGCACATGGTGTGATTTTTGGGGCTGACGTGTGCAAGGCCAGGAGTTGAACTTAAGATGGTCTTTGTGGATCCCTTCCAACTCAGTGTATTCTATGATTTTACAGTGCTGATACTTTAAAATCAGCAGAACACAAATTTAATTAGAATTGTTTAACTATTAATAATTTATTTAATAACTGTTATTAATAATTTATATTTACTAATCATTATTTCCAAATAACTATTTTCTAACTATTGAAGGTGTTTGGAAAGGTAAGGCAGAGGGAATAACATGCACATGCAGCTGGCACAGAGGGAGGGGTGCCCAGGTAAGGGGGTTCTCAGAGCCCCATGTCCCCCTCCAAGTGGTGGCAGGCTGCAGGTTGTGTTCCCACTCTCATGCCCTGAGGTCTTCTATTTTCCAAGCTGCGGCAGGGAATCACTAACCTAATTTTTTACCTAAATTTTACTTAAACTTTAACCTAAATTACCTAGACTTTGATTTTGGATGCCTGTTCACCTCGGTGAGATAGTGTCTATTCATTAGCTGTCCACGTCCTTGGGACTATCCTGGGCACCTGTCGGAGCATAGGAGGGGATTTCTGGTGGCACCAGTCCCATCCCTTGCTGATTCCAAGAACGCTTTTGTTGCCGGCGCCATGCCAGCCCTGGAGCGCGCTCCCACTCGCCTGTCGGGACGGGCCAAGCCGGCCGGAGGCGAGCGGGGCGCCGCTGCCTGCCCGGCTCCCGGCCCCTTTAAGCGGAGCCCGGGCCCTGCGTGCGCGGCGGGCGGAGCGCAGGCCCCGCGCAGGCCCCGCGCGGCGG
>VYXF01011505.1:1116551-1144896 GCA_013397295.1 Polioptila caerulea | reverse complement strand
TTTTACTAAGCAGAGTTGGTAATTGTTTTGCATATGTGGCAAACAGAAAGTTACAGTCCCTCTGTTTAGCCTGTTCATAACTACTGTTTTTTTTAGAGAGCCAAAAGACTATGTTCTACTAAATTTTCAGTATGCAATGTCCCAAGCATGGTTTGACTCCCTCAGGTGGGTTATCTGTCTTAACTTGTTACCAGGGAAGAGCGCGGGATTTGTTTCACAGACTTTGTGTCCCATCAGCTGATGAATGATATTATTGTGCTCTCTACAGAGTCAGGGCACTTCCTTGCTTGGGGAAAAAATAATCATGAGTACTTCTTTCTAAGCTAGACTTATTTGAAAGGCTGTCATCTTGGCTTGGAAGCATTGAGGATGGCCTGGGAAGATTCTTTCCCTGTGGCAGGGACCTGCTATCTATACAGTACTATATTTTGATCCTCTTGTTGGCTCAATGCAGAAACTCCTTACAAATCAGAACTCCACTGAGCTCAGAGAAGAGAAACATAAATCCCTGAGACAACCAGAATGATAGCCAAGGCTGGATTAAACTACTCTGTCTTTTAACAAAATACAGCTATCTCAGCTGTGCAGACAGCTTTACAGTGTAAGCTCCTGCTATGTCTGATCTTTTGTGTTTTGCCCATTTGACTGAGGCCTGCAGTTTGTTCATGCTTCTTAGGGTTGCTCTGAATTTTTCCTTACATAAGGATATTTTTATTGATATAAAGATAAGAATTTTCTTGATTGCAGTTGATAAACAGCAAGTATTATAATAATCTGGATAATTTAGAAATCAGTCCTTTAGGGGGCAGTTGATAGCTAAAAACCAGCCTGCAATGGTAGCTGCATTTGAGAATTTCTGAGATGAGGAGGGAGTGGCTTAGCTGTTACTACTTCCCTCTTGCCCTGAGGTGTGTGTTTCTCACTGGCTTATCAGAGTGTGGCTCTAGAGTCACTAGAGATGACTGTGAGCTCTGTTTGACTGTGGAGTGCCAGGTACTTTAATGCTCACTGTGTGCTGTCTTGTTCCCTTTCAGGTGGAGCGCAGAGTTCCTGAGGCTGGTGTGATAGAGTGAGTACCCTGCTGATTTCCCTGTGCGCTTTTTCTGTCGTCATGGTTGGTAAGAGTAGAACTTGTGGACTTTTAACCCATTTATTATGAGCTAAATGCGTTATCAGGAGAGCCCAAGTCTGATGACTGGTTTTTATGCCTTTGGTGTAGCTGAGGAGCCAGTAATCCTGATCTATTGGACATTCTGGTTCATCACAATTGCCAGTACGTCTCCTCTGGTGAGCAGTGTACAGTCCCAGTGTAAACTATACTGGAAATTACTTACTGTGGAATATGCCAGAAATACAGTTGGTGTGGCAGCTTCTTTCAGGGCTCAGAGAAGTAGCTGACAGTTTCATAGTGAAGCTGGGTATTTGTATGTCACTTACCCTTTGTGTTGAAATGGGGATCTTCTCAGGATAACTTTGGCATGAAGTGTGACAAAGTGTGGTGGTGTATGGTGGAGTTAGAGATACTGAAAATCCAGCTTGGTTCAGTTTGGCTATCTTGGTAGAATTTTCTCTTGTAGTGTACCTATTATCAATGCTAACATAATGATCTGAGTAGAGTCATGTGTGGTTGGCTCTTTTAGGTTCCCTGTGACATCACTAATTTTTTTCTAAGAGCCCACAAACTGTACTGAGCCTTTGGTGAAGGACGGGAGGTACATGCAAACCCATTTGCTTTGGCAGTGTGCCTTGCTGCCGCACTCTGACCTTTATGTCCAGGATATTATTTCTTCCCTTTTCTAACTTCCTTTTCTTTTATAAAGAAAGCTTTCCCTAGTCCAGGCCTACAGCAATTCTAGTCTGTGCTGCTCAGTCTAAGAAAATGTCTTGTTTTTCTTTTTGATGGCTTTTTCCTTTCTACATCCTCAGCAAGCCTGGTGTGTATGAGCTCAGCAAGGGACCAACTGGCATTTCTAGGTAAGTGGATGAAATGTTACTGATTTTGTAGAGTGATGTGGTGGTACTCAACTTTCTGAAGTCCAGTCTCTACAGAGGATTTTGACTTCAGCAGCTGCACACTGCACTTCCTGTGCATCATCTGTACTCCTGGAAATACTTTTGAGTGACAGGTAGTAGGGATTGAGAGGGATCTGAGCAGCACTGAAGAGAAGAAAAATAAACCTCTTGACATCTGGTGTGTGCTGCATCTGGTGCTCTTTCCAGAATAAGGACAAGGGGCTGTGTCCATTTGTGTCATGATTCACTTAGTTGCTGCTGCAAATCTGGATCAGTATTCCTGTGTTAGCAAGTTTGTGGTGTCTGTGTTGTACAGTTAAGAGCAGCCCAAAACCTGTAGCTGTAAAGTGGAATAATTTTAAATAAATCTAATAGAAGCATTTAACTTTAGGTAATTGTGGTAACCTCAGGATTGTCCCTTCTGCTTATATGCCATGCCTTAATTATTTCAGCTTCAGTACACTTCAAAACAAAACAAAACCTACTTGTTCTCTTATTCCTACTAACTAAAATACATTTTAGCTTACTTAGCTGCAATATCAGTATTAATCCTTTTCTTTTGAATTTGGTAGATTTTTATTAATAGTGGAAAAAATGCCAAGGACCTAGTAATCTTTGTGCATTTATTTAATTTCTTCTGATTATTGTATTATTTTCATGCCTTCATCTTAGCTTCTTCTGAAGATGCAAATAAATTTTGAAAAGTAAAAACTTTGACCAACTGGAAAGAGACAAGATACACAGTCAGCTGGGTTATTCTGCATTTTCTGGAGTTTATTTTCATAGTAGACTGATGGAATATATATGTTTCTGGAAAGTTAGTCAGATTTGCATCTTTTTTTTTTTAACGTATACTCTTACTGTGACATCTTTGGGGCATGGAATACCTCTGAGAGTAAACTGCTGTTAGCAGCATTCTTACTCCTCAGCCCACCACAGTGGCTGTAATTCTTGGATGACTGTTAGTCCAATCAAAATATTATATGTACATATGGAAATGAAAAAATAGGAGACATTAAATACTGTCCTTACGCTCATACTTTTCCTTATGCTTTGAAAAAGAGACTAGTAGGGATAAAGGGCTATCAAATTCTAAGTTATGTGGAGATGGTGGCTAAAGGGCAATTATTTACTTAATGTTGATTGTATTACCATAATGAGGTCTGTCTGATTTATCAGATGTGAAGTTAATAACAAGCAGAAGGATGCCTTTTTTCACAGCATATGGCTGATTCTGGAATTCGTGGTATGTTTTTGGTTGTCATATGTTTTTATAAGTTCTGAAAAGAAATTACATGCATTTGGTGAGGGATGAGCTCAGCAGGAGCCCTTCTGTTCTTCCCATCTCACTTGCTTTTGGCTGTGGTCAGAAACAGGATACTGGGCTGTGACTTTTGGTATGATGCATTACAGCTATTTTTAACTCCTTTGAGAATCATGGAAATGAAAATATTTGCCCAAAGCAGATATAGAAATGTATATTCCTTCCATTTTTCTTTTTCGTCCTTAGGATTCGTTTGATTCCTGGCTTTATTGATTCAGAACAAGCAGACTGGATGTTTGAGCAGCTCCTCCAAGACGTACCCTGGCGTCAGCGAACTCACATCAGACAGGGTAAGGAGTGTGCAGACCACCTTTTCAGGTCATTCACAGGTCAATTCCATTACAGAATCTATGTGTTGTTTAGAATTGGTTTTCCATTTCAGTGTTACCACTTCTGCAAGTTTCCATGCAGGTTTTCCGTGCGTATCTGAAGACTACTGCAGCTGACTTTTCAACCTCTAATACCATGTTACTATTGCCAACTGAATGAGGCCTTTCCAAATTAAAATTGCTTGTCTTAAAAATCTTGGAATTTTACTGTCTCTTCTGTCATCTCCAGTTCTTTTTCTCATTTTTTAACATTAAGTCTGATCAGCCAGCCATGCTGCAACAACTGTCTTCTTGGAGGTTTCCTTCTTGAGATATATTTTTTGCCTCTTTTACTGAAAATCCCAGCAGATCGTGTTCCTTTTCCTTTGGCTTTAGTTATCAGTTCCAGTATGCAGTAGAAGAGGCTGCTATTCTGGATTTGTTCACTAAGGGGCACCTGTTCTAGCTAAATTTCACTTTTAGTCAGGAACTGATGTAAGATAATGTATCAGAGTAGTTACTGGATGGGGCTGGAAAATGTCTTCAACACGTGTGTTTCTGGGCTGGCAATAAAGGGACAGTATCATGGAGAATGCTGCCTGTCAAGTGTGAGAAATATCTGCCAAGGCAGTCTTTTCAGAAGCTGAAAGTATTTTTAACCTCATATTTGTGTTACACCACAGAGCACACACGTATTTGACAAAATATCGTGTCCAGCCTTGCCACATTTAGTTTCTGTAATGTCCCAAGGATGTTGCAGTCCTTTTTACTTCACCCTTTCTGGTGCATCCGTCTGCATCTTGCAACTTGTGCCAGCATACTGGGCACCAGAACCAGGTAAAACAAGATAAAGTTTCAATTTCATTTGCTGTCTTTAACTCATCCAGTCTCTGCTCTGATTGGCATAAAGGGGTGAGAAAATGGGTGTATTTCCAAGATTTTGGCAAGGTAATTCCTCCTGCGGATGCACACCTGATTTTGAATAATTTCCTTCTTTCATTTGAGTTCATTATGTAAAGCTGAGGATTTTAATGGGCTGCTTTTTAACTTTAGGTGAATGGACAATCTCTTTTTCATCAAGTTTCTTGGTGGAATTGCATCATCTTTCCATTTTCAAATCCTTTGATAAGGCAACTGAGAAAGTCTTCCTGTTTTTTTTCAGAAGTATCTTTTGAGGAACCACGGCTTACATCCTGGTATGGGGAACTTCCTTACACATATTCCAGGATAACAATGCAGCCAAATCCAAATGTATGTATATGTTTGCATGTGTTTTATTATTGTCTACTGAGAAATCCTTTGCAGAGATCAAGAGACAAAAATTCCCTCTATCCTCTATTCTAGTGATCTGGAGAATCTGTTAGCATTTCATTTGTGATCAGCAGCAGATTCTACTGAAATGTAGTCAGTTTTATGAAATACACTTTATGAGTAAGTTGACAGAGAGCAGCCTGATTTAGTTGTCAAATGTTGCCAAAAGGAAGTTACTCCTCTAGAGTTTAAAGTTTTGCTTTGGGTCACTTTAACTTTGGATAAAACTCTGAATTTCTCTGTGTGACTTACTCCAAGCATCTTTGTATGGGAGACTGTACTGCACACAGTCATACTGATATTTTTGTTGTAAGGATACAGTAGTACTAATTGCTGAAATAGTTCCTTTCAGAAACACCTAGGTTCAATACTGCTTAAATAAAAGTTTAGGCATATTTTGATTCCTGTGTGGATGCTGTGAAATTCACACATGCAGCTCATCTGCTCAGCAACTCCACATTGTAGCATGTAATTTCCCACACTGTTTTGGAAGAATTAAAAACCTTCTGAGTGACTCAGTGATGTTTTGTTCATGTTTTCTCTCTCTCTCTCTGTCTGTTGTCCCATCAGCCTGTCTCTTGGTACTGCTTTGTTTAAAATTTCCATGGCAGTAATTAGGTGTCATTGTTGAAAGCTGGATAGCATGAGAGAAAAGTGTCCCAAGTCCCAGAACTGCTGCCAAAGCGGGATGTTTGGGAAGAGTTGGAAAGGTGTTATTTAACATGAGGAGTTGCAAAGATTTTGTAGTCTCAAAAACAGTGTAGTTAAAAATTCTATGACCTACGGAACGTGTGGCAGAAAAAAAGGCATTTCTTTGGTGCTCATTTGTGAAATACTCTTTTAAATGGGCTTTTCTGGAATGGCTTTAGGGATTGGAAGTGCCCTCACAAAATCATTCTGTTGTACACTAATGATTTAAATCCAGTTCAGAACTGCCTGTTGTGAAACCCATTGCTGCTCAGAGATTGGATAGAGCCCATATACCCTGAATTCAAGGTTTCATTTCAGTTTGCAACAAGTTCTGAGTTAGCACTCATTGGGCCACTGGCTTGTTTCTCTCATCAAAAGGTACAAGGCCTAAATTAGTCATCAGGCTGGTTCTGTCTTTTATTGCTGAATATTTCTGCTTTTTAATGAGAGAAAGAAACTCAAGCAGAAAGTGAGATGCACAGAAGAAGTTGCATAGCTGGAAGCCAGCCCCTCCCTGTCTGTAGGCAGACCTATGGGTACACTGCACATGGACACTGACATTTCACACAGCTTTGCAGATGGGAGTACCTGCAGCTTACAAGTAGGGGGTGGTGTAAAGAGCACAATCCCTACCTGTAGAATAGGGTTTCTGTCACAAAAATATCCTGAGTAAGATGTAATTTAGTGCACAGCCTAGCCAGAAGTGATTACTAAAACACTTGATCTGTAGGAGTAATTAGCTTTGTGCCCCTCCTTTTTTGTTTGGTAAGAATTGGTGTGATTGCAGCACTTCTAGATATAATTCAATGTTTGTGCCTAAATGAATTTTGCTCTTAGAAAATGCTTCTCTGTAAGCAGTGATAGAGTTGTTTCCACAAATGTTTCAATAAAACTACTTCCACTGCTGCAGGTTTGTAGTGGGCTTTCAACTGTATTGCAAAATTCACGGTATGATAACATTGTAGTAATACTTCTCTGATTGGAGTTGAAGAAATCTAGTCCTGGCTGATCACTGAAAAGTGCTCTCAGTAATTCTTATTGGACTCTTGTGCACATTCAGGCAGCCCAGTTGCAAGCAAACTATTTTTTGGTTTTGTTTTTTTTTTTGGTGGTATTGCTGCTTTCCTGGAATATTCCATAGCTGCAAGCTATGTTTATCTAGTATTAATTACTCACATGGTGCTTAATCGTTGAAGGCATGACTTAACTAGGAATACCCCATTAGAGAAAGATGGTATGTTGAGGCTCCTGCAGTCTAACCAATAAGTTAAATACCTGTTAAACTTGGGGAAGCTTGGAAAGAAGGTAGTGTAGCCTTGTTTATTAGAGGTGGAACTAGAAAATATTTCCAGCTGTCTGTTGCTTCTTCTGCCAGTGGCACACTGGGAGATTTGGAATCAGTTTCTTATCCTCTCTTGATCTCTCTTTCTGCTTATATAATGGGCAGAAATCTGGCCTACATTGCTTTTTTTTTTTTTTTAATATATATTTGTGTAGTTCTTAAAAGCACTCTGACAGATGAAAGTCATGATGTAAGTTTATAACATTAAATAACTGGACTGAGTTATAATGGAATGTGTAGATCTTCCCTGGGCTGTGGGCTCAGCAAGATGTTAGCAAAGGGAGGGGTGAAATCCAGGGTCAGTGACATTGGTTTTGTGACCCACTGAAGAGTTACAATGTCGAAGTCAAAACCCCAAGAGGTGAGAAGTTGAGCTCAACAAGCTGTGCTAACAGAGTGGGGACAGAGGGCTGTGTTATGCCAACCATTTCCTCTTGTTCTCTGTCAACAGCTGCAGGCAGTTGAGAGCAGTGTCATTTAGTCACTGATTGCCTCCATTAGTATGAAAGGCAGCGTGGCTTCAGAGTTTATAGAGATGATTTAGTATTGAGTGATGGCTAATGTGTGCATATTTTGCAGAAAGCCCACCCCATTCCTCTGCTCTACTAAAAATATCATCAGAATTGCTGTGAGTCATTTGTTTGATTTTAAATTCGTTGTGATTAAAGTGCAGTATATTTTGTTTCTTAGTAGTTTTTGCCTTCTGTCTTGCATTACCTGCCCCTGGCCTGTGTTGATGGCTTTTGCATTCCCCTCTGTGCTGTTGCAGTGGCATCCTGTGCTGACCATGCTGAAGGAGCGCATTGAAGAGTTCACTGGCTACACCTTCAACTCTCTTCTCTGCAACCTCTACCGGCATGAGAAGGACAGTGTGGACTGGCACAGTGATGACGAGCCATCGCTGGGAAAAAATCCTGTCATTGCCTCACTCAGCTTTGGTGCCACTCGGACCTTCGAGATGAGGAAAAAACCTTCCCCTGTGAGTGCTCCCATCACGCTGAGAGAGTCTTACAGCTACTGATATGGTTATTGTCTTCCCCATGTAAGAGAACTTAACTGCTAAAGCGTTTGCCAGTTAATGAAAGCACAATTTATTTAGAAAGTTTTGTGGAATAAATGTAGGGATCAAGAAATCTTTTGCATGGATCATGGCATCCTGAGGATGGGGATGGGACCACTCTCATAATGTGCAGCGGTGTAGTGTTGTGCTGCAGTGAAATCGGAACCTGGGCAAAACCTGCCCAAATGAGGGCCCTTCCTGGTACTTAAAATGAGATCAGTGATGCTGGAAGTGGACTTACACTGTGCAAATGAATCAGAGTTGATGCCGTTTTCTTAAACCCAGGCCAGTGTTATGCAATGCAGAGTGTACGTGGGGTGAAGAGTAGTTCTGACTGCTCTTGTAAGTTAAAATCCTCTTAGAAGTGTTTGCGTTTTGACGTGTGTGTGTTCACATTGAGGGGCAGTGAACAAAGGGAAGAAGCTCATTTCTTTTCCATGAAATACCTTGGAAGCTGTCACATCATACTCTCAGGCTAAACAGAGATCCTCTACTTTGGTAAGGGAACGTGTGGAATATCCTTTTAGGAGTTTATTGGTGATTCAGTAGTGAATACTTTTTCTAGATAAAGTGCTGTGCTGGGGAATGCTTTGTTGATAAGCCAGCTTAGACTTTAGAGTTCATATTTATCAAGGATTCACATGTATTGAGAATACAGGCCTTATTTTAGGATGTCCTGTTTCAGATGAATTTTCTGCTTGTGCAGTCTTTGACAACTTTGGGAAGAAGTTTGCTGTCTGCTTGTGTTGGTATTTATTCTGAGTAGGTAGTACAGAAAGCAGAGGTGATTACCAGCCTACAGGAAAACTCTGTGCTGACATACTGAAGCCTGCCCATCAAGAGTCACCTTGGGTCACCTAGTCTGAACAGCAAAGGTCACAAATTGAACCAGAAAACAACTAATTATTTTAGTTTTTACCAGTTCTCCAATTTGTAAATTCTTTGTTGCCTGAAGTGAATTTAATCTTGGTCCCTGAGCATGAGATCACATAACCAGTCTGTTATGTCAGTGGGCATAGCACAAGTAAGTATCTCTGATGCTGTGTTGATAATAAAATGTCATCTGGAAAGTTTATTCCTCTAGAAGAATGCAAATGATGCTTGGATTCATTTAGAAGTGCCTGTGTTCCCCATTGATGAATCAGAATAAAATAAACCTCAGTATACACTTTGTGGACCCTGTCTTAAAAATCAATCCTAGTTCTTGAGTAAGATGCCTTTTTAATAGATTTTCTGAAAAGACACCCACTATTAGCAAAGGGGAAATTCAGTCTTGTGCCATTTGTACTTTTTTGCCTTGTTTGATCTGTACTGCACTATTTCTTTCCTTTCCTTCCAGAGATGGATAGATGTATCCCTCAAGCTCTTGGGTTTTTTTAGCACCTTTGACCTGATATTTCTGACTAGCTGTGAAATGTATTCCTTTTGCAAATGTGACATACCTTTTTTCTGAGGTAGAATCCCCACGTGCAGATCTTTGAAATAGTTGCTATTAAGTGTGTCCCAGGCCTGAGGGAACTCATACTTAGTAATTACATGGCACACATTACGTATTCTTTGCACATTTCCAAAGCCTGAAGTTTCCTGAGAGCATCCTATGACAATAGATGCTTTGCCAAGTGGGAGTTACAAGAAGCTCTGATGGAAATTACAACCTTTCAGGCTGTACCACCAAAGAAGTAATTTTCATACTCTATTGTACTCTAGCATCCTCTCTTTCATTAAGAGAAAGTTAGAATTGATTGTAGATCTTTGAAGTTTGATCATTCCTTTGTTCAAAGGCAAGTTACAGGAAGAGGAATGTAATCTAGGGAAAAGGAATTCAGATTAGCAGTCATCATGGGCATTCAGGCTCTCCCTGGTTTCAGTATCAGCCACTATCAGTACATTGGGTGTTCTAGAGTTAGTCTTCATTGAGGATAGAAGTCGAAAGTAAATCCTTTTCCTCCCAAAATTAAACCTCTTTGAGGGCCAACATTGTGCTGTTTCAGATTCTAGGACTTCAAAGGCCTTTGATTCCCTCTGTTCTTTTAAGTGCTTTAAAGTATTTTGAGATGAAAGATACAATGAACATACAAGATGAGAAATACTATGGTAGAACATCGCTGTGGATAAATAGTACTAGGAAAACATGTCATTTCCTGTGTGGGATCATGTACTGGGTACAAAACTGTGTGTACCACAAGTGAGGTCATGGCTTGAAGGGCAGTTGAAGAGTACTAGATCAGAGATTTCAGTTCGTGTTGGTATCTCTACAAATATTTTCTAGATTATATCTTGAAATGTGGATGAACCTGATAGTGAATAAAATCCTGTTTCTCTAACTGGAAAGATGACCAGTAGTGTTGATGGATTGCAATTTTTGTGCATATTTATGTGAATTTTGACAATTGCCTGTTAGTAATTTGGTAGTATTTATGTAAGTCACTCTGAAACAATAACACAATATGAAATCTTTTTTCACTTGGCAAAAATGAAAAAGTTACTTAGGTTTAAGTGGTTTTTTTATTATCCTGAAAGTTGTTCTAGGGTGAGGGTAAGGAAAGGTTCAGTCCTCTGTTTTTTTTTTTGGTGAGCTCTGTACTGGATGAGTTTTCATCATATAATAGAGGGTAAAGGAGTGCAGAGATATGCATAGACTATTTGTATCTTCCTAAACAAGCATCCTTTTGGATAAGTAGAAATAATTCTTACTGGGATTTCAGCCCAGTGCATGTAAAAAAAGCTGCAAATACATTTCAGGTGTAATTCCTCACTGGAATAAGGAGATTTCATGGGAATTAACATGACTCCAGAAACTGTTTTATTTTGCCTACTGGAATTTTTCTTTTTAAGCATTCTTTTTTCTAAATACAACCTTTTCTGGTTATTTGGACCAGTTACATGATAGCAGCTGGTATATTTCCTTTGCTTTAAATGGTTTCTATGGTTTTTTTGATGCCTACTTCATAGTTAAAAATCTACAGTGATGTGGTTTCTTCTATTTTCTTCTTCCAGTTCCAGTAAATTACTTTAACCTTGCTCCTGCTTTCTTGTTCCCCCTGCCCCTCTCATTGTAGCTCCTGCCTACACTGAAATCAGGAGACAAGTGCTTTGCTTTAGAGCCGTGATTCATACACAGTTCACACAGCTGTTGCTTGGTTGAGTGAGTCCTCTTGTGCTTGCCTACAGCCTGAGTGTCACCACTGTGGCACTGTGACCTCCTCCCATTCCCCACACAGCCTCAGGCCCCCAGGCCCACTTGGACATGACTTCATCCTCCCAGTCGAGAGGAATTGATTTCACTCTCTGGGATGGGTTTCTGATACAGCCTCACTACTGGTTTTTGCTGTTGCTTGTTCATTGCTCAGCTGTGAGACAGTGCCAGGTTATCTGACTGTGTCCTCCTGGAAGCTGAGTGGGAGATGTTAGTGCAGGGGCAAGGGTGATAGCTGCTGTCCCATTGGGAGGTGCCCTGTGGCAGAGAGGGGGTGGGTGCCATAGGGGCCAGCTGGGTGGCTGTCAGCAAATGGCTGTGTGAACTGTGCAAGGAGTTAGAAAGCCAGCTAGCAGTCAGCTTGCTCTTTTTCCATCTCTAACCAGGGAAACCAATGGCTGCTGGGGAGGGAGGGAGCTTCACACCTCTTAGATCATAGCAGGATGTTTGTGGTGTTCAAAGAATCAGCCTTCAGATGGGTCAGTCCTTCAAATGAATCCCTGAAGCACAGCCCTTTTTTCCTAGCAGAAGGTAAAGATCTAGTACTTCTGGAAACAGCAGAAAAATAACCCTTTGGTATTAACAGGCCTAATTGAAGATGAATGTGGGAAGATGTGGAGCATGGTAGAAGCAGAGATTCAGATCAAGATGAAGTGGATTGAACTTTTAGATTGGCATGAAAGAGACTCTGAGACAGTGATGGCTGCAGAGGAGGAGGAGATGTTGTCCACCAGAATTGGCAGGACAATATTGAGAAGATGTAGACAAGCAGAGAGGAAGAAGGGAGTGCTCAGCTGCAGAAGGAGGTTTAAAGGTAGGCCTGAGTAGGCAGGCCAGTGCATTTTGTGAGGAAAGGGCAGTATAACTGACATTCATCATTTCTGAATCTGTAGAGAAAAGAACTGCAGAGAGGGTTTTGTCAGAGACAGTGAAAAGGAACATGTTAAATGCAGAAGTATTGATAGGTGAGACTACTTTGTTGTGGAGGAGGGTGTTTACACAGCTGGTGCTAGAGACATAAACTGGAAAAGAGGGATACAATCTGATTAAATCAGATTTTCAGATTAAATCTGAAAAATACAAGATTTGAGCTTTTGTAAGAATAACTCTCTTGGTAATAGGTATATAGGTGATGCAGAACACCAGGAGCTGTGAATAGAGCCACTATTTTCCATGAAAGACGCTGACTTGGCAATTGAAAATGATTTTGCATCATTTGCCTATATAACTGCATTATTATTTATACATTCTTCTACAGGATGTTTCCATTTACTTTTCCTTAGAATAGAAGATTCCTCTACGCTGTCCAGAAACCATTTCCTACAACTATAGCAATAAACTTTCCTGAGACTTAAGAAACAAACTTGGGTGATTTATATAGATTTATACTAGATCTTTTCTTGTTTTGATTTTGGTAGCATTTCAAGAAAACTACCTTGATGGAGTCCAGGAATTCTTAGATTTTGTATTCACAGCTTCCCATCAACTTAGACTGAGCTTTCCTTACTTATTAACTGTAGTTACTGTAATTAAGGATTTAAAAAAAACCTATTTAGTCAGTGTACTTGGATAGTGTCAAGCTTGGATTGTATTGATGTGTAATTCAAGGTTATGAAGATTCTAATATATTAAAAAGCAGAACAGTTGCTTTACTGTGCTTGTTTTTGTGGTACATATATAGAATGACAAAGTGAATGTAAAGAAGTCACCTGAGGCACTTCTTTCCATGTTTGTTACCAGAAAGTCTTTTCCACCTTAGATGTTAAAAATAAATTTCCTTCATAAACTCTTGACCTCTGAAAGTCAAGTGAGTTTTCTGTATGTCTGACACCAGCTCTAGGAATAAAAGTTGTGAAATGAGCTTTGGTTGACAGTAATGACATGTAAGAAAGTAAAAATCTTTTTGTTTAACTTCACTGGCTTTGCAAAGCAAATTGATATAAAAATCTCTTCTTCTAAGTAAAATGGAGTTCAGAAATGTCCCATTTAAAGCAGAAAGTAATTGCTGTTTTTACATACTGACTTTTCTAAGCCAAAAGTGTGTTTTCTCCTAAATCATTTACCTTAGCAGAATTCCTCTTTAATTAAGATGAGCAAGAGATAAAAATAAGCCCACTGTTGTCCATCACAAAGTGAAATGATGTAATCCTCTGAAATAGAAAGTGTGTGTGCAGTGATATTTCTCTGCTTTTCCTCAGCAGTCATGTTTATAATACCTATTTTTGAAAGTTTTCCATGTTTCCACGGAAGATAAGAAAATGTTTCTTGATACTGACTTGATACCAACCAAGCTCTTTTGCATTTTAGAAAGTGCAGTCCTCTTTCTATTTGATTTTTATTTATAAACACACACACAGTCCCAGTTGATTTTCTGAAAACCAAACTATATTTTAATTTAGGACATAATTTTCCCAGTATTCGTTAGTCTGCCTCATTATTTTGAGCTTTTCAGCAAGCCATGAACTTTTAAAAGGACAGTCCTCCTTCAAGTTGGACTGCAACACACTTGACTTAGCAGTGTATGAATCTGATTTAAAGTTGGAAAGGATGGTGCAGAGCAATAGGGAGTTGCTGTTCCCACTCATGTGGCACGTGTGAGACCACTGCTTGGGTGTATCACTATGTCTTGTTGTTATATTTGAGTTTTAAAATAGTTGCGCATAATCTAAAGGCTTAAAAAAATTTCCAAATTATTTGTCTTTTAGTCTAGCATTCTGTTTCGCTTAGTGGTGATTAAGACAACTTGTTTTGCAAGGTATAATAGGAAAATGAGATTTTTTTTTTTTTAATAAGAAGAACTCTTCTTCCAGCAGCTAGTGCCTTAGCAGCATGTAATGTTACAGGAGAAATTCAGAATAGCGGGAAGATGTTACTTTGATGAAGTAAACTGTTGGAATCTAGGGTGGCTATTGCAGAATGTCTCCACACTGTACTGTTTAAGATGTTTCCATAGGGTTTGCAGCCTCACTCCAGAGTTTTGCACTAAATACAGGAACTGGTTGTTGAACTTTTCCCGTGGCATCTAGGCAGTGAGATACAATGGCTTGTTTTCATCATTAAAATGTTTGGCTCCTGGAGTTTATATGAAATACACAGATACAGAGGTTTACTTAGGCTTCTTGGTCTTGGAAGAGCCTCCTTCTCCTCCCTCACAGGCTTTTTAAGCTCTGCTGTAAAGGACTGGTTTTCTACCAAATGTGTATGCCTGCTTCTTCAGTGTCTAATGCTTCTTTTTAGGAAGAGGATGGAGACTATACTTATGTGGAAAGACTTAAGATCCCACTTGATCACGGGACTCTGTTGGTGATGGAAGGAGCCACTCAGGAGGATTGGCAGGTAAGAACTCCTTGACATTGTTTATGTGCTTTACTTGCAAGGCAGTTTCCCTGATATGCCGAGGCACTCCCATGAAGGTATGGGACATTCTGCTTCCAGGGGCACAGTTCTTTTCCAAGGCATTAGTATTGCATTCTGCCTCAGAATTTGAAAGCACCCACAGAAACAATGGGTTTGTTCTCATGTGCCAAGTGATGCAGTAAGAATCAGTTCAGATGTTCCAGCATTAAAGTTCAGCAACAAAGGTTGCAGCCTTCAGTGAAAAGGAATAAATCAGTATAGAAACTTGGAATATGAAAAAGTTGTAACTTAATTTAAGAATTCTTAGTAAATAGTAAAGTACAAAGACTTTTTGTTTTCAGTGGCCCTGAGCAGTCAGAACCTGATCTTTTTACCTTACATAAGTGTTTAGAAATATGAATAAAAAGCCATCACAGGAAATGAAGGCTTTAGTCCTTGTTTGATTACCTGTATTTTAAATGCACAAACTCATGCTTTTTTCTTTTTTTTTTTTTTTTCCCTAATGCTACTTACAGCATCGAGTGCCTAAGGAGTATCATTCTAGAGATGAACGGATAAACTTGACTTTTAGGATCATTTATCCAGAACCTAATGGAGTTTGGAAGTGAGGAGCCACTTTGGACTTTGTTGGATATACACCCACAGCAGATCTGGAGCCTTAGATTGCTACAGATATAAAGGAAGCCTTACAGGAACAGAGTTCCTCGAAGTCACGGGGAGAAGAGTTGATATTACGAAGATGTTTGGCAATCAGAAGCTGCCTGTGTTATGTGGACAGAAATTATATGTTATTAGATTATACTAAATCACAGGCTTTAAGTTTGTGAGCAGTGATTATTCTTAAAAGAACACAAAGCACGTGAAAGATTTGAGAGGTCCCAACTGGAGCAGACAGATGCAGTGAGCAGAGAGTTTGAACTTTGTCTTGTCACACCTTTAGTCCCAAGTCGTGATCTCTGTTGGAAGTATTGACAGGATGGGATTCTTTGGTGTAAAGCCACCTCTCTGTGCCTGTCCAGAAATGAGAAAGCTGCACTTGGTGATGATCTCTGGGTATTACTCATTTCACCAAAGGGTGGTACACTGCCTTTCATCTGTAGGTTGCAGAGTCTTTTCCAGTTGAGCAATCAGTTCCATAACTTACATAACTACTTGAATTACATTGGTGTCTAGTGGAACAGAGGGTCAAGACTCTCTTCTGCTGTGCACTCTGTGGTCAGACTTTATCCTAACTGTTTATCCATGTAGGCAGGACAAGGCAAAGGCAAGCAACAGAGACATCTGAAGGCCCTGCTTCTGGGTCAGTGCATATTGCATTAAAGAATATCACTCAGGCTATCTCTTGAACCTCTGCTGTCACAGATCAGCAGTCAGCACCTCAGACCAGATTCCAAGCTGACTTGCTGGAATCCTTCAGGTTTGCCTGCTGCGACTCACCTGCTGCTGGGAAGCAGGGGGCTGATGACTGCAGTCTGGATGTTAAGTCAGGAGTGCTGTCTATGTGATTAAGTTCTTGCTGCAGCTAAATATCATCACTGTACTGGATCACATCATAGATTTGGTCCATGTTCACTGTCTCCCTGCAGCAGGATCTAAGCCCAGGTAATTACCCTATGCCTTGTAGCACGTTAGCTTTGTTAAGCAAGCTAATGTCCCTCTTCACTGTAAGAATAAATTGGTGTTGAGAAAATATCTGTCTTTTCTTAGCCAGAATTTGTTGTGGTTTAAGTTCTTATTTGGTGAGAACAGTCAAGTTATTAATACTCAGTTATGCCTATGTTTTTAATGTTATTGATGACATAAAGGACATGAACGTTGAGCCATTTCACTCCCTGTAGTCTGAAATTGGGCAGAATCATTTCCTAGAAACAACTTCTCTACCTAAACCCTACCATACATTATTCTTCTAAAATGAATGAATGTTACTAGAAAACTTATCTTCATTATCTAATGTTGTCTTCACTTTCATCCCAATTTGTACAGAAATGATTTTGGAGTATTTTAATGTTACTTCCTAGTATTTGAATCTTTTGTCTAGGCTCTATGATGTATTTCATGGGAATCAGAGTTTAAGGAGGCAGACACTTACTTTCATATTTACTTTCTTTGAGTCATTGGAGCTTTGTGCACATCCCTGTATGTGTGTCCAGGTTTGGCAGTCCTGACAGAGAGTGGTTTTCCTTAACCAAGAGACAGTGCTAATTTCTCTAGGTATTCTGACTAGGCAACACTTGTGCAATTCAGACAAGCTCCATTTATTTTCACTGTGTTGAGAGCAGCCAGGCTGCATGAAAGAGTAGGAGATGGGGATAAGTTGGAAACTTTTAAACCCCCGAACCTCAGTCTGTGGAAATTGCAACTCATTTGAATTCAGTGAATCTATGGCACATAACTAATGGCAGGACCCTGGAGGCTGGTACTGTTGTGGAAGAGTAGTTTTTCACTTCCTTTTCTTGGTTTCAATTTGTAATGTTACCAAATTTTGATTTAGTTTCTTTACTTCCTTTGATTTGGGAAAAGACCAAGATTTCCTCCCCAGAATTGAAATGATTTATAGGAGAAATGTTCTGTCCCCCAGCACTCCTTTTGTTCCTGGAGGCAACTGCATTCTGCTTTCTCTCAGGTGTCAGATTCACTGTATCCAAATCTGACAGTGAGGAGAAGGCATATGGCATCATTCCCCAGCCTGTCCTGTGTGTACTGCCTGCAAGGGGAACAGTTGGCCTAGAGGTTAAGTTTCTTTGTCAGCTTGGAGCTTGTGGGTCCTTCCTTCCTTCCCCCACCTCTTGGCCAAAAAAATCAGCTAGCCAGGTAGCAGCAAATTGCAACCTCCTGCCTGCCAGGACAGCAGGAAATGGCTTTGAGCAGAGGAGGCTCCAGCCCAGAGCTCCTCAGGAGACCTTTCTGCAGGGACAAATGTCCTGTCAGTAGAAATTTCTTCCTGAATGCTACAGGCACTCCTGCTGAGTTCTCAGAGAGGGTGTGCACAAAAGTGAGACCTGAGAGTTCTTGAGTTGATGGTGTTCCCATGGCACCTAAAGATTTTTCACTAGAGACCAGGGCGACTTGCACATTTCTTGTGCTGCTGTTCAGCTATTTCTGCTGTTTTGGTCAGGTGCAAAGGGCAGCATGTTTAGAATGGTAAATATGCAGTTAGATTCCATCCTTAAAGATTGGTGGAGGAACCTTTCCCCTAGTTGCATGGATTTGAAAACAGTATTTCTAAAAATGTCATCTAAAAAAACTACTTTCCTTTATAACTACAGTTATAAAGCTTGCTTTCTTCTTTCTCAAGACTGCTGTGATATTCTCAGCCAAAAACTTTTTGAAAAATGATTTAAACTCAGAGTACATTAAGGTAAAATAAAATACACTGTTTATATGTTCACAGAGGATTCAAGGGCAGAGGGCTGGCCTGAGAGTTTTGTTTTTGTGGTTGGCACCAGATTCTGTCCATCTGAGGGACTGCAGCGGCTGCTGGGAGCTGCTTGGCTTACAGAGCACCTCTGTGCCATTATTTTTATGTGGAAGCTACAAACTGTGGGTTTAAATTTTCCTTTTCTTTGATATACAGAATGGTTTGGGTTGGAAGGGTCCTTGAAGATTTCAGCAGAGTATGTGTCTCTTTCAAAAAATGCTCAAAAATTCCATTCTTCAAAACTGTTCATCTCTGGCTTTCAGACAGGTGGAATCTACTAGTAACCCCAGGTAAGATTCCCTTTTCCAAAACATCCATCACCTCTTCTAACTCAGATTTGATGATAAGGAACAGATAAATGGAAGCTAACATAATGGACAGTAGCCTGCCTTCCTCAGGGAACATGTAGCATGGAGCTGTTCTGAAAAAAACCCCACAACTGGGTCCATATGTAAACATTCATTTATTTAACAGCTATAAAAGCAATAACATTTTTAATTAACCACACTGGTGTCAGGCATCACTCTGCCCCCATGCTACTTGTAATCATTTCGCCACAGAATACTTGAATATTCAAGCACAAACTCGTGGTGAGGTTGGAGTTTATCTGATTCAATACTTTACTTTTGGGCCACAGTGGGTTGATCTGAGCACACACCACTTGAAATCAATGGCAAAGTTCAGTCCCTTCTCTGCTCTGGGGCTTTTGTTTGTTTGTTTGGGTTTTGTTTTGTTGGGTTTTTTGTCAAAAAGAGCTCTTTAGGATATTCATTTTTGATTAGCTTAAAGCCATGGATAATTTTACTTCATCTGTATCATCTTGTCTGTATCATCTGTATTATCTACCTGTCTTTTCTGTTTGTCATAACTTAAAGGGTTAGTATAGCTGCACACAGTAATTTATAGCTACAAATAGTAATGGAGAAGGAGACAGGGTGCCAGGAGAGGGTTAAGAAGTCAGAATTTTCATACTGTAGTGTTGGCAAAATACAGAGGACTGTTCTCCTGGGGTTTGAGATAAAAGATGGGTGATGGGTGCTGTGAATCTGTAACGCCTCCTCCTCAAGCACTGCTACTATTGCCTCAAAAGCATTTAACACCCACTTTGCCTATTCTGGTCATAAACCTTTTTGGAGTGGATAGGAAATCTGCCTCACTATGGTTTGTTTTCAGAGTACTTCTTTTCCATCCTTCAGATTTCCATAGCAACCTGGATAATTTGTTTAAATTGGAGCATCCTGGCCTGGCCTGTCTGCACCTAAGTTCTGCTGAGATCTTGCAGGTATCATCTCCTCTTGACACACTTGGGAGTGACTGGTGATGGTTGGCTGGGAGGGCACTGGCCCTTCCCAAAGAGTCACCCACTCATCAAGATGACAGATGTGTGCTTCCTCCCCTGTTGTCCTGTTTGATTTACCTCCTCCTGCTGTGTAGTGTTCAGTACAACTTTGTGGAGTTAGTGCCAGCTCCCTTGAAGATGGCAGGTCCTTGGTGGCTCACATTGGGAAAGCACCTTTCGATGGAGCTGGGAGACCTTGTTTTAAGTAAAGAAAGTGAGGGCTGTATTGAGGAATTTTAATCAGAATAAGGAGCAAGGAGGTCTGTTCCATGGCCCCCGTTGTTTGTTTGATTCAGGTTTCCCAGCAGAAACAAAAACTTTTCTGTTCACACTGATTTTGCTGGCTGGGCAAGACCTAGAGCAAAGTCTTCACATCACAGGATCATCCTGACAGACAGTGCTCATTGGATCCAGAATGGTGCTCAGCTGAAAGTTGTTTCCATTGAAACCTGTGTGTGCAGGTGCTTTGCACACAGAGGGTGTTACTTGTTCTGTTGCTCTGCTTCCATTGTGGAGGCATCACATAGATGCCTGCTGAAGAGTGGGTTGACATTACAGCTGATCTCTGAAATGCAAATGCCAGCCCTCTGCCCCTGGGCATGTGTTTCCAGCAACACCCTCGTGCCAAGGCAGGCTGCCATGCAGCTGGAAGAACACATGGACTAAAAACAGCCTCAGTGTTGGATGGGATGTAGCTGTGACTTATCACAGACTTATCGTTGGGTCCTCATCATCATTAGGGAGGGCTGTGGGAAGGCTTCTCACCCTGAAGAGCTTCTGATGCAGAGAGCAAAAGATGAAGCACGAGTGAGCAGAGCCATGAGTTGCCAGAGGGTGTACTGGCCTAGATATACAACCCACATCCTTGCCAGGGTGCAGAATCCACGTTATTCCCAGTTTCCTTTCCCACGTGCTGCTTTTTGGGGGCAGGTCTGTGCCAAGGAGGAGGCAGTCTGTCCAACTGACATGGCATGCCTTTAGCTTGAGATACCTGCGGGAGCTTGGAGGGGAGGGGCCACAAGGTGCAGGCACCCCGATTTTTTGGGAGAAGCAAGAGCAAGTGTTGGAAGAGGCATTAAAAATTGCCTGGTGGTGTTTTCTGTTGGGAAGCAGTGGGAGGGAAAGGGAGGGGAAGTTGTGGTCACATCAGTGAGACAGTGTCTGACAAACTGTACATAATGCAAAATTTGCCAATACCTGCATTTTTGGAGCACTGATGGAGCCATGACAGTTCATGCCAGAGAAGAGATGGTTACCCTGGAATAAGCTGACAAGCCAACCTGAAGAAATCCTCCCAGGCCTCAAGGCAAGGAGAGGGATTGAGGCAGGGCAGGGTAGACAAAGGACACAGCATCTTGGTGCAGAAGCAGCCACAGGTAGTAAAAAGCGTCCCGAGCATTGGCTGCTTCCCTGTAACATCCCAGTATTTTGTGCTGGTCATTTTTTCCTGAGTGGCCTCTCCAGTTATCTCCTGGCTTTACTTCCCTTGCAGAGACTAAAATGGCTCTATTTTACCTTAGAAAAGATTATTCCTCAGTTTTAGGTGCTATGGGCTTTCATCTGACAGGAATGGCATTATGTTTTTTTCTTTCTGCTTGTCTGCATTAGCACCACTCTGGCTCTTTGCAAGGCAGGGCTTCAGTTGCTGAACCATCTCTCAGAAATGTACTACTTTGGTTGTTACAGTTTTTGTCTAAAGTCCCCAGAAATGTTTAGAGATTGAACAAAAATGTCTCAAAGATTAGGATACTTGAAGCCTGATAGTTCAATTGTCAAGAAACTTCTGTTTTAATCTCTAGACCACAACTGATTTCTTTCTTGATTGCTTACAAGTAGACTTATAAAGAGAAGAAAAAATTAAGTTTATTCTGCTGAAATAAGTGGATGCTCTACAGTGCTTTTAGCTGCAGAAGAAAATGGAAGATAAAATCAGAAGTGTTAAGATCTGATTTTGACTCATACAGAAAAGAATTTCCTTCTGTCTGACCTCCAAAGCAGCCAGAACCTTTGTGGCCATGCTCTCTGCTAGGTCTCTCTGACCTAACAAGGTCAGGCCTTCCTTGTTATATTTGAGATGTGTGGTAGTTTTGTCCAAATCTGAGAGAAGATGGGAGGTCTCGGAAATAATTCAATTCAGCTCTTGCAAAGCTCAGCAGTTGGGTACTGAAGAAAAACCAAGACAAGTGCCTTGGGTTACTCTGGGCCTCCCTGGCAAGGAGCAGGAGAATCCTTCTCTCCTTGCTGCCTTGCCAGTAGCATTTCTGCTCTCCAGCTGACTTGTGTCTCAGGAGGCAGCATGGAGTGCGTGGCCATCAGCACTGTCCCAGCCACCAGCTCAGTGGGGAGCACGTGGAGGGTGGGAAATTCCCAGGATTCATCAGCAAAGATCTTCCCTGCATGCAGAAGGTCTTTTTTCTTCATAGACATTTTTAATAATTTTGTGGGGCAAAACATTTCTTCCAGATTTTGAACCTGAGACAGATTGTCCTGAACTAGAAATCCTAATTTCTGTGCTGTTTATTTGGTAGGGCCCCAGTAACAGCTGTGACCCAGTTGTGACACAGTAACAGGGTAATACCTTGGCAATTAAAGCCATGGGAGGTTAGAGGTTTTACTTCATGAGGCAGAAACTTGTACCAGGAGGAACAATCAAAGCAGTCTGTACCTTAATTAGTTTAAAGTATAGTTTCATTCTTTAAAGAGCTGAGTTTTCTGCCATCACTGGTCCTCGGTCATTGGGCCCCCACTTTTTTCTTGTATCCCCGTGGCACTGTGCCCTGCTGCATCATAACAGTGCTGGGAAAAGCTGCCATCCCTTCTGATGCCTGTGAAGCCAAACAAGGGAAATTTAATGTAGCAGATTTTTGTCAGGAAACATTTTTCAGCTCTCTTTCAAAACAAAGAGTTTTACTACATTTATTATTAGTGGTGTGATGACAGCCAAATGCTGTTAACTTGTGAAGTGCAACTGAAACACTGACTTTTCACTTCAGCTTTACAATTTAAGCAATTCCACATAGAGAATAAAATAATACGTTTCTTTGAGAAGAATTCATACATTCAAACATTTTAGTCTGTACTTTCTCTTTATGGCACGGGGCAGGTTTATGGGCTTTATTGCAGCTCGTAAAAAGGCAGGCAGGACTGAAACTGGGGGAAAAGGAGCTGTGAACACACATATTTTGTATTAACTGTGTGGGATCATGAGCTTCCCACGAGTACTGACAAGTGTTTGTCACGTCTGCCAGCCGTGCTGCGGGAGCGTCCTCGCAGCTGCGGGGCCAGCTCCCAGCTAGTGAGAGGCACCTTTGGGGCTGGGGAACCCACGGCATCCCTGTGCCACTAAACCTTGCTGGGCTGTTGGCCTGGGCTCACACGGGGCCTGTAAGGCTGTTCTGTCTGGGACTGAGGAAGGGGGAATAGGAGGAAAGAGAAGCTGGGCTTCAGGGATGGGCTGAGGAGGATCATACCATGGAGCTCTCTGTAAGAAAGAAAAAGTTGGGAATCAGTAACCTGGCTGAATTTCCCACTCATTACTTTAGGGAGACTTGGTAAGAAATTTTTTCAGCTAAAATGGCCAAGTTATATATAAAAATGAGACATAAACAAATGTGATGAACCTTTTCTCTTAAAATGGTATTTTATCTAAAAATTACCTTAAAACCTCAGCGAGTGTGAAGGAGGCACCATTTCTGTGGCAGATTGCCTGGTGAGATGTAAAAATCCTTCCGTGCTCCTATAATCTGTACACTGGACACATCCAGTTTGAAACACCTCTCAGAGAACTTGCCCATCCTAGCAACTCCCTGCTACATTGGGAAGAACTTTCTCATGGAAATGGCTTTAGTAGAAATAAGTTTTCATAAGCTGCCTGCAAAGATCCCAGGAGCAGCCTGAGCCTCCTGCTACCACTCACAGGTGCCTTGCTGCATGTAGCTGCCCTCCAGTATATGGAAAGTGCTGTTAGGGAATTTTCCTCATGCTTTGTTACCTGGGGCTTCTCCCTCATCTCATGCTGTGGGGAACAAAAATCGTGGTGCTCAGGGTGTGAAGGAGATCCTCAGCCTGTGGGAGGCTGGAAGAAGAGTGTGCCAAATCTTTTCTTGCCTCTGGAGATTTCCAATCCTGCAGCTAAGGCTCTGCCAATACTTTCCTGCTGCAAATGGGAGATGTGCCTATTCCTCACCTGTGTTGTTGGCTGAAGGGCTCTCCATGGCTGCCAGGCAGGATGTCCCTAGGCATGGCCCAGGGGAACATGAGGGATTTAGAAAAATACTTCAAGGGACACGTCAAGCATTTAAAGTGCTGGCTGCATGTTGGCCTGCTGGCTGCCCTACTTGAGCCAGAGGGTGAGTGATCTTTACTGTAGGATTACCCTCAGGCAGTCAGCATTGGCTTTAATTTAATTATTTCAAAGGGAGAAAAGGTTAAAAGGCTACTGAAGTCAATATAGTGGAAAGGAAGGTGAAGGATATCCAACCAAATACATAAGGAAAGTGGTATGACAAGCCTGAGTGCATAGCTCTTTGGAGTTGTTAGCCACTTAATTCCCTGGTGTAAAGGCATTCACGTGTGCTGGAGAGAGGCCTGGCTGCCCAGGTAAGCTGTGTTCTGTGTGCTGCAGTTTTGTTATGAAGCTAGAAAGAAACAACACTTTGATTTTTTTCCAGGCAGAAGCCTAACAGTGGGTTTTGGCTCGATCTTGTTAGGAAACTTGGGTTCCCCTGTCAGAAAGGTACACTTTTGAATTTAAATCAGATGTGCATTCAGAGAAAGAGACATGAAGACTTCTGCTTCCGGCAGTAGTTTATATTTACTTTCTGCTTATTGCTGTGTAATCTCCAGTTTGTAAGCAGTATCTGTTAGATTGCAGTTGGCTGAATGTTTTTATTGCTATTTTAAAAATGATTGTTCCAAAACAAGAATTCTAGTGGAGAGAGAACAGCAACCCCTTCCTCTTTCCGGATAGAAATGAGTACCCAGGCCAGGATACTGAGTGGAGATGTACACAGTGAGGCACTGTGTGGTGGCTGGAAATGCCAGCTCCAAGGGCAGCAAGAGGCAGCTTTTTTACTCTTGAGTGTATTTTGGGAGGATATTTGAAACTTAACGTGCTGGGTATGAATTAAGGCATCTTGCTGGGAAGCAGCTTATCCTGCTGGCTCTCAAGGGACCCCATAACTCTGACAGGCAGCAAAGTAACTGCTCTGTTTTGGGACACGAACTGTGGTGTTCACTATGATTGTCCAGCTACAGGTGGTTTTGGTAAAAGCCCTGTCCTTCAAAAGTTTCTTTTCCTACAGGAAGAGGTTAGTGTCTCTCTATATCCTCTTCTTAATCTTTCCTTTCCCTTCTATGGCCTGATAGCCAGCAAAAGGCTGTGTGTGTGTTTCCAGTAATCACATTTTAAAATGAATAACCAGATGACAAGGTAGTCTCCATCCTGTTTCAGCAGTGATAATTGTGTCTCCTCCTTTCAAACTGGCAATTAAACTACACAAGGCTCCAAATACGAATATGAAATGTTTCTAACTCTGGTAAAGGTTCCATACTGCCCCTGTGCAGTGTGCTGGCATACAATGTGGCTTCATGAAAGGAAATGAAATCAGGAAACAAAATGAACAGAACACAAAGGAGATGAATTATGATGAAATTAAATGCAAATGAAAAAATGCTAGAAAATTCTGAAAAAAAGGGAAAATATTTAAATGGAATGGGATGACATGAAGTACACTGAAGAGTTTTGAAACTTTTCGAAATGACACATCTTGAAATCTCAAAATCAAGGAATGAAGTGAGCCACAGAGACAGAAAGAGGATTGTAATGAAATTTGCTCAGGTGCACAGCACATGGGTGTTAGTGAGGAGCAAGGTGTGGAGGGAGCAATGCTGGGGTACAGCTGTGATCCACTTGGCATGCCTTTTGCAGTTGCAGTGTCCCTGGAGCTCCGGGATTTGTGGTTTTCTCAACCCTTACCCCGAGTGGAGCAGTAAAATTAGCATTTTCTGAGGCTGAGGTGCCAAGCCCATGGAGAGAGCAATGGTGGTACAGTGCATTGGGGTTTTTTGCAGTGAAATGGATGGAATGTGCTGAAATGATACTCATTGAACTCGCACGATTCTGTTTCCTTTCATGTAATGAAGAATTTTCCTATCAGGAAAGGAAATGAAATCTCCAAACCAGAGAAGGAAGGTAACCAGACACACAGGAGAGGAGGTATGATGAAATGAAAATTGAAAGAAAACCCAAAAACTCTGAAATGAAGTGTAAATTTTTAAAGGAAATGGGATGACATCATGAGTTGCTCTGAAAAGTTCCAAAACTTTTCTAAATGATACCCATTGAATTCTCTGTATGAGGGAGCAAAGTGAGCGGAACACACAGGAGATGAATGACAAAAAAATAAAATGCAATCAGAAAAAAAAAAAGTCTGAAATGAAAAGAAAACAATTAAATTGAATGGGCTGACATGAAGTGCAGTGAAATGGACTGNAAAATGCAATCAGAAAAAAAAAAAAAGTCTGAAATGAAATGAAAACAAATTGAATGGGTTGACATGAAGTGCAGTGAAATGGACTGAAACTTGTCAAAATGTTACTCATTGAAATCACAAGATTTCATTTCCTTTCATTAAATAATGCTGTGAGCAAGTGAAATTAAGGCCATGGTTTAAACTACTGGAGTAAATTTTTTTTTTTTGTCTTAGCACCTTGGAGATCTAACTCTGGGGATTATGTCACCGGATATATTTTCTAAATTTTCTCAAATAATATCTTCAAGGCCTCTCTGTTATTACCATGGTGATCTTGCTCCAACTCAGCATTGAAATTTCCCAAAGCATTTTATAATCGTATTTGTGAGGGTATTAAATATACCTGAGTTTGCCTTCATACTGAACTTCTGTAGGAAACCAGACAGGCAGCTTGTACTGGGAAATGTGCTGAAGTTCAGAGAGCAAGTCAACCAACCTTTTTTTTGACAGAACCTTGGATACGTTTGGGCTAGAGCGGATTAAATTTACCTTGCTTCAAATAATGTGCAATGTTTTTCTGCACTGCCAGAGCAAGGCTTCTATGTCGTCTTGTTTCTGAATGAGAGACAAGCTTACCCCCAGGAATCCTTCAAGCTGATCCTCAGGCTTGTCTTCTTAGAGAGCTGTACTGAGGAAACAGAGTTCGGCCTTTGCTGTGCTGCAGAATCAAGTTGTCAGGAATTTAAGTGGTTGTAAATGGAGCTTTTGGAGAGAAAGTTGTTGCACTGCAGCAGGGATGTATGGGCTAAATTTAGCCACTAAAATAAACAGTAAAAAACACAGCCTTCTGCAAGCTGGAATGATTCAATTTGACCAAACATAAAATTGTTCCCTTATTAAGCTAATAGTACCTCCCAACAAAAGGGCTTCAAACTGACCCTGGCCTTAAAGCTGCCTTGGGGAGCCAGGAAGCCCAGAGACTGCAGCCAGGTGTTTCATAAAGCTGAGGCTCTTACTGTTGCTTTTACACTGGCAAGGAGCAAACAGACAGCCTTCTGGAAACACACTAGCAAGTGCCTCTGATCCCCTCTCTCCTAAAACTGTGTTCTTATTCCATTTTATCCCCTTTGAGACAGGGCTGTAATTAAAATGGTTTGTTTCCAGTGTAGGTCCTGAAACATTGCCACTGCTAAGGTGATTTCAAAGGAGGAGGGACCAGTCGTAAGACTTACCCAAAGACAAGCTTGAGAGTTTCTGATGGTGAATTCACAAAAACAAGGCCATTTCTGTGTGCTGGACTATGGCACAGGATGTGTATTCTGTATGTAGGCTTCTGGGTTTTTTTCAGAGCATTTATCCTCCTCTGCACAAAGAATGTGTTTTATCGCAAAACACAATAAATTTGCACTGGCTGCAGGTGCCCCAGCTCGGGCACAGACCCAGGGCTGCTGGGCCAAGTGTAGATTCCACTGTGGGCTAATTGAGTCTGTGCTGGCAGTGCCCTGGGTGCCTCCACGCTGCAGTGCTGTGCTGCATGTGCCCACTGAGCATGGGGGGGCTGAGGGACTGCTTGGCAAACCTCGGGGCACTGAGTGCACTGTCCTTGTCCCCTTAGCATCACAGAGCAGAATTCCTGACACTGTTGCTAGGCCTCCACTTCCTTCCCGATTCCTAATCAAGCTTCAAAAATATCCTCGAGTGGGTGAAGCTATATTGGAGTGTCTTTATGGGAATCATCTAACATTAGCCCTGGAGAGGGGACAGACTAACCATTTCAGGCTCTTCCTCCCTCATGCTCTACTTCTCCTCCCCCTAGCTCCTTTCCTATTCCTATCAGAAGTTTTTCTTATGCTGTTGGGTTTTTCCATCACTGAGGGTGCTTGGCACGCACAGCTTTAAAGCGTGGTTCCAGCCGTCACTAATTTGCAAGCTTTTGTTTCTGCTCAGTAATATTTGTATGCCATTTTCTGTCTGAGGATCTGATTCTGCATCATATCAACGAAGTGCCACAGAGCCCACAGGGGAATGGAAAATTTTAGGATCCCTTCTAAAAGGAAAAAAACGGAGTCACACTGAAGGCGGTATTTAAGCTTCGTTAGAGGTGGCAGACTTGGGAACAAGATCCCAGAGTCCTGCTTAAACCTCTGTTGCTGATGGTTCTTGCCTGGGTCCATTCCGTGTGATCTCTGCAGTTTAGATCTGAGTCACTGTATCATTAGGGTATTCAGATTTGGGCTTGCCTTGGAGCTTCCTTTAACCATGGGTTTGTTATTCTGACGGGTAGCAATCAGCAGAAAGCTGATGTGACGGGTCTGTCGGTACTCTTTCATAGCCGTAGAAATCAGAATATTGATTAAAAAAACAGCGCAGTGAGACGCAGAAAGCTGAAGTACCGCTGTGGCAGTCCGGGACCCGCCTGAAGCTCCGCTGGGTGCCGCGGGGCAGGAGAGGGATGCCCTGGAGGTTACGGGGAGAGGAGGCGGGAGGGGGCGACGGGATGGAGCGGGATGGCTC
>VYXF01011505.1:1052674-1115639 GCA_013397295.1 Polioptila caerulea | reverse complement strand
GCGGGACCCGGCCCGGCCGCGGCGGCACGGACTGAGCCGCAGGAGCCGCGCCGCCGCCGGCACAGGAGCGCCCGGGCGGGCGGCCGGGTCGGGATGTTTTCTAAGAAAGCGCTTGTACCTTCGTTTCTATTTGATTGTATGAAACTCACCACTTAAAACAAACAAACAAACAAATATTTTCTATTCGTTAGAAGAAATGAGCTGTTTTAGATGCATTGAGCTGCTGGACTTTATATTTATTTTTGCATTTAAATTGTTGACTGCATTAATTTAATATGTTTCTACCTGAATGTCTGTTATTATTTCCATAAAAGAGTAATAAATCTGATATATTTGCACAGTACTTACTGAGCTGTCCTTATTTCAGGGATCCAACTGTACTTGTTCAGCTTTGAGAGGTAAAGAGATTTAAAAGCAGTCAGTAGCTAGTGCAGAGCCAGCACTGCTTTTGTCGGGGATGCTGCTCAGAGAGGTTTTGCAAGCTGTACTGTCAAGTATAAACTAATGAGACAGAAGTCGAGTTAGATTGATTTTAAACTACTTTATTTACTTCTTTGAGATCTTTTTGTTAACCTGCACTGAGGTTTAAAGAGCATTTATAACTGATGCCCAAGAACCTTAATGCAACTGGGCAAACCTCTTGCATTCACAAAAATGCGTATATAATTTCTATTTTCATCCAAGTTGGTTTTGTCTCTTCTCCTCTTCCCCTTCTGACCCATGAATTATTTAGTGCTGCAGACAGTTTTGGTAATTAGTTAGAATGCAGTTTTAATTACTAGAGCAATTGATACTATGTGGACATGCTTTTCTTGGAGTTTAAAAGTAAGGGGATTTTGATGATGGTTAATTTGTAGGAGTGAGGCTTCTGTTGGGCTGCTGTGTGTGTGTGCCGGTGCATGTAAGATTTTCTCTGTCTCTGGGATATATGCTGAAGAGCATCTGAAGCTCTCTGCAGAATGGAAACCAAATTCCTGGACTGGGAATATTCTGCCTGTATTTTCTCCATTTTCTTGAAACATTCCTGTGCTAATAGTGTAATCCTGTGGTAGCACCTCGCTTTAAGTCAAGCCTCTGGAAATTAGAACTTCCCAATCAGAAGGTATTAGCTGATACTGAGCTGTAGCTGATATTTCTCTGGTGTGATTTTCAGGGGACTTTCAGCCTTTCTAATGTCGTGGTTTGAGGTGCAATCATACTGATCAGTATGGAGCAGTAAGGGCTAGGGCAGAGGAGGAAGATGGACATGGTGCTGGTGAACAGGGTATCTTGATAGGACTGAGAACCACAGGCTTCTACCCTCTGGGCACTGAAGTACAGCAGAGCAGATGATCCATGCGATTGGCTCCCGGCTGCAGCAAAACTGAAGCTTTCTAGTGTAAAGCCGAGGAAAATCCCCGGGGGAGTGGGGTGCGGCTTGTTTTTGGACAGGTCCTTCACAAGTCCCTTGCAGTACCAGCACCTCCAGCTGACCTCCAGCGCCAGGGGAGGGTTGTGCAAGGAATTCAGCAGGTAAGGAAACAGGTCTGGACTCTGACCCAAGCTCCTTATAAAAAAGCATTTAAATGAGCCCAGGTGTCTCCCTGCATGCAGCCTGTGAAACAGCTTTTCTCCCGTTGCAGTTAGACCCTCATGGCTCTGCACGGTGCACACATACATAACATCTATGCACACAGCAAAGCAATTTGACCTCCAGCACAACTTTCAGGCTGGAGGCAAACTGGAATCAGTGAGACATTCTAGTTTACCAGCAGCTGGGCTAATTTTCCTCAACAAATTCCTAACAGTGCCTCAATTCTGGGAGTTCTGGATTTGGGAAAGGGTTTGCAACACCTGTAAACCCTTTCCCAAACATTATGTGGGAACTCTGTAGCCATGTGCCTGTATGTTGCATAATGTACACAGCTAATAAGCTCCATAAGATTTCCAGAGGCTGTAGAGCATCCTTCCCATACTGCAGGTTTTAGGCTACATTTCAGTTTCCCTTTGCTTCCAGGTCTGGTACAAATCCCTGTGATACACAAAGTGTGGGGCAGCTTCAAGAGGCTGTGAGCACATGATCCTTGCCCCCACTCCTAATTTTTGTTTAGCAGCTGGGGTTGCTAGCAGGCCCTTTACCATTGCTATTGCCATCCCTCCTTCCTTGTGCAGCTGTGCTTCCACCATGCAAGAGGCACAGGAGGCTGTGCTACACCAGCCAGCAGCAGAGCATTGGATACTCACTTCCTGGAAGGGTGAGAATAGCTGTGTTCTCTATTCTGTTTCAAGAGACAAATGTAGATGTTAACACATCTACAAAGAGTATTTGAAAATCTGCTGTAGTAAGTTTGAGGAAAATGTCATATTCCAGTAGTTAGGCTGAATAAATGAGTTTCTCTTCCACTGTTCTTTGTTGACATTTTTCTGTTCCATTTCAGAGTGACATGGGTGATGCCAATGCTAAAGATAGGCTAGTGTTTATCTTCCAAACAGTTGCAATCAAGGCTAAAGGGTGAAAAGCCAGGGTGATTTAGCTATGTCCTGGAGGGCCCTTCCTGAATGCAAGTGGAAAAATAAACCTCCCTCCCAGCCTTCCTGTGCTGCTAATTTTGAAGGTTTCTTGTGCAGTACTTTTTAGCATCATGACTGTCCTGTAAGGATTGCAGGAACTTATTAAATTCACTTTAGTGAGGGTAATGACTGTATCAAAGGGGTTTGAGTCTGTCATCTGCTCCCTAGGCTTGAGATGTGGGTTGTACATTTCCTTTCAGCAATTCACGGCTTAAAAGCATCCAACAGATGCCACTTATAGTGATGCTTGGCATGACAGGGAGTAGGCATGAGCATTCCATGTCTGCACAGGAAGGAGCTGGAAGTCAAATACTCATAGTGCAGCAGGATGTGTCTCAGGGCAGAAGTGAGACTGAGCACCTCAGGAGTATTGTCAACACTATTTTCCCAAATTACAGGAAATTGCACAGGAGAATTTGTCTTTAATGGGACTGCCTGTTATTCTCATATCCCTCTATGTGTAAATCATTCTGTCCTCATGGCAAGAGGTCCATCCGGTCAGTAAAAGCTTGAAATTGAAAACAATTCTTTTATTCTCTTTCTGTTTTGTGCCCAGTCCCCTCCATGCCTGTCAGCATTTCTCCCCTGTGCTTGTTTTTAAATGCTGTGTTATTGTAAAGCTCATCATGCTGGTGTGGTGGATCTGTACCTCCATGCCTTAGTTTGGCCTGATGGGTGTAGAGGGGATCTCTGAACAGTGCAGTATCATCGCTCTACTGGAATCAAGAAAAAAAATCCTCTCTGTTCATTTTACGAAAAAGCTTTTTGTTCTTTTTGCAAATGATTTAGCTAAGTTTGCTCAGTAGTTAATGGAAGATTTCTGGATGCAATTTAGTGTCCACCTCAAGAGGCTGAGGACAATCTCCTCTCCTAGCTATGTATGCTCTTGCATAACTTCTCTCACCCCTGGGTTTCCAATAATTCTCTGGCAACACTTCAGAGTGGAGCTGTTATCAGGAACAAATATGAAAAGGTACTTCCAATTCCTGCAGGTTTTTGTGCTGGGATCCTGAAAATGCATTTGCTTTAGGAGCTGGTGAATGATGACCCTTACCAGTGCTGAGGATCTGACCCTGCAGGAGCACAGTGGACAGACTGAGACACTGCTGTTGGTAAGAAGCACCACACTGTTGTTATCTAACCTCCAAAGTGACAGCAGAGCCATGGGACAAAACACGAACCGAGGCGTCTGTTTAATTGTCAGGCTGACAGCAAACAAATTGCAGTGTAAGAGAGGCTGATGAGTGAGCTCTAGCAAATCTGGTTGCTGTGGTTTCTCAAATGTCAGCAGTGCCAGCAGTTTGCTGGCTGCCTTCCATGAGGTTTGGCTCCCTGGCAGTATGCATGGAACTCAGCCTTCAAGGCCCCTGGTCTCAGGCTTTTGAGCCACCACCAGAGAGACCAGCATGGTTCTCCAGGCTACAGCCTTTTCTGAGCTTCAGCTGCCATGGCATGGCTCAGCCTGGGCTGTCTTTTGTACATTGGGCTTGCACTTCTGTGGAGAAAAACCCTTGAGGAGGTGCAGATAACCTAAAATCCCTGAGCAGAGCTCAGACTGTGCAGTGATGGTGCCTTGGATTTACAGTTTGACTTTTCACAGCCATCTTAAATAGGATGTGCAAGCTGTGAGCAGTGTTTCAGCAAGGCTGGCTCCTAACTTCAGGGTATTTTTTTATGCTGTAAAGATGCAAGATTACGTGCTGAGTAGAAAATAATCAGGTGTCCAGTAACAACACAGCAAAGGAATCTCCCTTCTGGAGTAGGAGGCCAGTGCATGGGACAGGGAGGTCACCAGGTCAACCCAGAGGGCTTTATCAAGTGGTTTTCTCCTTGAGTAGCCTGAAGTCAGGCTGGAATGTGAATTTGGAAGAATTAATTAATTGTGGGAATGAATTAATCCTCAAACATCATCTTGCCACATGTATGTGTGTATGTGTCCCTGTGCCTGGTCTGTGCAGTGTGGAGTGAGTGCTACTAGCAGCAGAGCAGGCCAGCTTTGACTGTGCACCAAACATCTGCACTCACAGATATTAATTGGCAGTGCAATTACTTAACTGGTAGCAGGGCAGAAGGAAATACTTCCTGCAAGAGTGGTGAAATCAGAGTCATGCTATGGTTTCTTGAGCCAGAGTATTAGCTTTAAGGGTGTTAAATGTGTAAGCTTGGCAACTATGCATTTGTGACTTCTGTGTTAGCAAATGTCAAAAAATGGCTTAGGGACAGGTCTTGATTTTGGCTGCTCTGGTGTCAGATTGGCTTTGGTTCAGCTGTACTCAGGAGTCAATCTGGATTTGCTCCTTGTTGCATTCATACTATTTGCTGATGTTGCTGAGCATGTTTCTGGACTGGCTTGAAATGTCCAAGACACTTCTCCCCTGCTCCATCACACCCGAGATACTCTGAGGTTTCCCACAACCTTCAGCAACTTCAGCCATCCTTGTGTTTTGGAAGCAGTGGGAATGATGTTTGTGCTTTTGGCTGGGACATCTGTTCCCTTCAGCCACAGGGAGTGGGAGCCAACGGCGGCGAAGGTGAAAAGCTGAGCAAGAGGGGAGGGGGCTTCCCTTTGTCTCCTCTGTTCATCCATACTAATATGAGACTGCAGAAGACTTATTTTGAAACCACCTGGATCTGATTTCAAATAAAACAAGATCTACCTCAGTGATTTATTACTCTGTCTTAAACAGAGATTATTTGTTTAGAAATGCTTGCATTGAAGAGGTTGAAGTTATTTATTAGGAACTGGTAAAAGGGAAATTTTCTTCCTTTGTGTGATTTAAAACACTGTTCTTGTAGAAGTGGGCTTTTTTTTTTCCTTCCTTGTGAAGAAAATGACCTTTCTTGGGCAAGAGAGAAGGGGACTGCTGAGGAGGGAGAGAGGCAGCACAGCTTGCTTGTGAAACAGCTCTTGGCTAATACAAAACCATGTGAAGGATGTTTATGTGCTTGTTACTTTTAATCTTGGATTCTTGCAAGTGAGAGTTTTCCCTTGGAGAAATATTTGAAGGTCCTGACCGTGATGGTTAAAGATACATTTCAGGCTCTTTTCACAACAACCTCTAATGTCTGAAGGAGTCTGCAATCTGATGACTCAAATGTTTTAGGGGAAATTCAGCAAGGTAACATGGTTTTTCACTGTTCTGTATGTAAAAGCAAACAGAAGGAAAGTAGCATTGAACACAGAGGTTATCACACATACTCACTGTTAAACATTTGCTGTCAAAAGAAGTTGGATTAATTTCAGCTCTAAGTGGCTGGCACTTATTGGCCAGGAAAATATGCTCTGAGGTTCCCTGTGCTTTAGAGGCAGATTGGATGGTTGGGTTTTGAAGGGGCAGAAAGATGCAGTGGCCCAGAAACCTGGAAGGACACAGCTCTGTCATTTGAGGAGAGGAATGAAGACAAAAATACCCAAGCTCAGTGCAAAATTGGACACGGCCCGCTTTCCTAAGATGGAGAAGAAGAGTCTGTTTTTAATCAACTTCTGTTAGTAGTATCCCACAGTTTATGCACCCTTGGGATCCAATGAAATGAACTGAAGAATAAAGTTTTGCCTGCTTTTACAAGTTCTGAAGCACATTGACCTTTTCAAGTGATATTTTTGTTTCTTTTTCCCAAAATAAGTGTGGACATTATGGAGTTATCTACCAACTCCTCCTTTTCCCAGCATATCAAACAAAAATAACAAATCTGCTAGTTTTATGAGTTTAGTTATGAATTTTGTGACTGTGTCTATGTGTGTGTTTACTCCTGGATATCATGTCCCTATGTATTTTTACCATACAGATGAAGCAAGCAAGCAGGCAAAACAGGGAAGGTGGCAGGATTGTAGAGATTTCTGCTTAGCTGGAGATGCCAAGGTGCTCCAGGTCTCAGAGCAAGGGTGCTGACAGCTGGGCCTCCCAGGGCTTACTTCTTCAGGGACAGAATATGGTCTCATGCTTTCAGGGACAGATGAAGGGAGATGGGTCAGGGAAGAGAGTGCTAATGATGCACTGCCTGACCCTGAGAAAATTGCTTCTCGCTGGACCTCAGTTTCCATGTAGGAGAGCTGTGAATTTATGAGACTTGGTTCATTCATCCATGCAGATGGAGATCTTTTGGTTTGCAGCCTTGGGAGATATGTTTGAGTGGCAAATGGGAAGGATGTGGATTTATTCAGAGGACAAATGCCCAGCAATGTGATGTCAGGATCTACAAAACCCCAGCTCTTTGGCGAGATCACCTGTGCCAAGGAAGCCAAGGAAGCCAAGGAAGCCAAGGAAGCCAAGGAAGCCAAGGAAGCAGGCTTTGCTTTGCTGGAGAGCCTGGCACAGAGTCCAAGCCCCTCCTGGCCAGAGTCAGAGAGTCATGGAATAGCTTGGTTTGGAAGACACCTTAAAGATCACTCAGTTCCAGCTGCCCTGCCTTGGGCAGGGACATCTTGCACTGGACCAGATTGCCCCATTCAATCTGGCCTTCAACACTTTCAGGAATGAGGCATCCACAACTCCTCTGGGCAACCAGTTCCAGGCTTCTCCCACCCTCACAGTAAATAATTTCTTTCTATTATCCAACTGAAACCTGAGTTTTTTTTGGTTAAAAACCATTTCCCCTGTCAGAGGCTGTGTGCAGCCCCTGGCTGGCCAAAGGCACTTGCCCCCTGGGGACACAAACATACTTTGGGCTGCTCAGCAGATATTTGTAGGAACTGGGGAGAAAACAGTGTTCTGCCACTGCTGGTGAACAGGATTTGAGGCTGAGGAAGCTGATGAATGGTATTTACACACTACTGGGATTGCCTGTGGCCTTCTCAGTTGTCCCTTGCTCAGGAAACTGAGACTGGTGCCTTTCCTCCTTCTGCTATGCAGAACTCTCTTGGTGTCTCTACATTAGAAAAGGACCTGTTTTGTCAG
This sequence comes from Polioptila caerulea, assembly GCA_013397295.1. Classification (NCBI taxonomy): domain Eukaryota; kingdom Metazoa; phylum Chordata; class Aves; order Passeriformes; family Certhiidae; genus Polioptila; species Polioptila caerulea. The sequence continues at coordinate 1,108,194 of VYXF01011505.1, read as the reverse complement.
CATGAATGTGAGTCTGGATCAGGGAGGAAGGAGGGCTTCCTGTAAACTTTGAGGGAGGAGAACAGCATCGTGCCTGAGCTGAAATGTGGTTGCTTCAAGGGCTTAGTGGAAAGGAACTGACTAGCTGGACATCAAAATGCATGGTGGCTGACCAGGTCATCCAGTGAGGGAAAACCTGAGCTAAGCAGTGCCAGAAAGTAACACAGAGTCCTTACAGGCAAAGATGTCCTGTCTCCACAGTACCTGTATAAGGCCAGGTTCCAAATCTGAGCACCCAGAGAGGATGCTGCAGTAAATGAGCTATTCTGGCAGAAAGACAGTGTACAAAGGTAGCCAGTAAAGCAGTAACAAGAGGTTTCACTGAACTTGACACAGAGTAAGTAAATATTACAAAAGAGTTTGATAGTGATGCTGTTTTTGTACTATTCTTTAAGCAGTGCTTCCTAGAGCAACAAGTCTGGGCACCCACAAGCTGCAGTGAGCTCTTGATTTTGCTCAGTGAATGTGCAGATGCAACTAAGAGGCACTTTGCAATAGAGATAATCAAACATTCAAATTTCTTAGCTCTGTAGGGTGAAACTTCCTCCCCCCATCCTCTAAATTAAACTCTTAGCTTCAAGGATGAAAATTAAAAGAACCCAAAAGAGTAAAAAAAGCTTGAGGATATCTAGGCTCTGGATATTAAGAGTCCATGATAAATGGATAAACTACCAGAAAGACTTTTCAAAAAGAATAAAAATAGCTAGCAGAGTTAAATAGTAGATGGAAGAATATTATTAGAAGTAAAAAGATATCCTACAAAAAGCATAAGTCATGTCCAAAGGGGGAAAACAGAAAGGTTCATAAATACTGCGATTTTAAATGTGAAATAATAAAGAGATGTGCTTAAAAAAAGATTTTGAAGAATTTCTTGTAAAAGACTAGAATTTTCTGCCATAAACTTTTGCAAACACATTAAAAGAGATATGTTCTGTGCTCAGTAGAAAGTCTGTGGACCCCTGGCTGAATGGAGGCTAAAGTGAACACTCAAAGAGAATAAGACAATATAAAAAAATCTAACTGTTCCCTGGAACACTGTAAATTAGGCATATTTGACTATATATTCAATACAAAATAGTCAGAAAGAGCAATTATTGATGGCAAAAGAAATGTGGGCAGTCTGAAAGCAACTTGCTGCTCAGCAGCTATTAAGTGATAAGGATGCTGACAATTACCAGGAAAGTGTGCTGGTTTTGTCTGGGGTAGAGGTAACTTTCTTCACAGTGTCTGGTACAAGGCTGTGTTTTGGATTTGTGCTGAGCACAGGATTGATAATGCAGAGATGTTTTTGTTATTGCTGAGCAGGGCTCACACAGAGCCAAGGCCTTTTGTGTTTTCCATGCTGCCACAGTGGTGAGGGAGCTGGGGGTGCCTGGGAGGAGACACAGCCAGGGCAGGTGACCCAGAGTGACCAAAGGGATATTCCAGACCTTATGGCGTCATAGTCAGTGTATCGAATGCAGGGAAGAAGGAAGAGGGGGATGTTTGGAGCAATAGTGTTTGTCTTCCCAAGTAAAAATTGGTAAGGCCCCACTCTCCTGGAGCTAGCTGAGCACCTTCTTGTCCATGGGAAACAGTTAATTAACTCCTTGCTTTGCTTTGCTTGTGTGTGTGGCTTTTGCTTTCCCAACTAAACTCTCTTTATCTCAACTCATGATCTTTCCAGATTTTACCCTTTCAATTCTCTTTCCACACCTGCTGGTGGGGAGTGAGCGAGTGAGGGGCTGTGTGGGGCTTGGTAGCTTTTTGGGGTTAAACTACAACAGAAAGAAATTAAGAGCAAAGCAAAAATCCTAATGTGACAATCATCTAAAATGACATTAGTGTGTTATCATGCATATTCTGTTTAGGGGAAGTAATTAAAAAAGAAAAGATCTATATTTTCTTCTGTTGAACAGAAATTTAACAGTAGAACCTTTTATTTTTGGAAAAAAAACCCAAATACGAAAAAAGGAGGGAGATGCAGGAATAGTTTTTGAAGATCAATGAGGATCTTCTTAGTTACTTCAGGTAATACAAAAGCTGGAGCAGTGTGTGAGTTATTGGACAGCAGGTTTAGGACAATCAAAAAGAAATATTCCTTTTGTGCAATGAATAACGGGACAAACAAAAGGAAATACTTCTTTTGCACAATGAATAAAAGAATTCCAAAATTCACTGTCAAAGATGCCAGAAGGACCAGCCCACTCAAAATGCAGTTAGGCAGATTCGTAGGAGACAGGTTTATGCAGAGCCAGTAGTGATCATGTGGGGATGGGGGCCAGAGGCTCTCCAGACCTCAGGTGTCCAAAAGCCAGGTGGGTACTCCCGAATGATGTGCTACTGCTTCCCTGCAGCTCCTGCACATGGCCACAATTACAGCTGGGATGAGGGACTTGTATCCAAATGGCAGCAGCCTGGGGACACCTCAGAGCTGCTGCCCAGCTGTGCTGGCTGCCTGCAGTTCCCCGGGGCAAATCCATCTGCCTGGCCCATGCCATGTGCCCACAGCTGTCTGTCCGGGCAGAGCAAGGGCAGGTCAGGGGTGCTGATCCCATTTCCACCCAGTGGCGGTGGAAAACTCTTGGCTGAGGAATTTTTCATGGCTGTGGTGAAGCAAAAGCTCCTTGCCCACACAGCTCCAGGAATTCAGCAGGGATCCAGCAGGGAGCTAGCTCTGGCATGGTCCCTCCAAGAGCATTATATGTACCTGCCGTGGAAGGAAGTGTTCAAGGCTGTGGTGTTTGCTGTTATACCCAAAATTCAGATAAAGTTTTGTTAGGAGCCAAGACCCCCTAGGCTGGTTGCATTGAACCCCAGCTGGCAGGGCACAATCATGTTTGGGCTGAAGTGAGAGGCTGCCTGTCCCTGTGCTGCCCCTCTCTGCCCCCGTGGCGATGCTGTGCCCAGTGCGTTCATTTGCGTGTGTTTGTGCTGACAGGTTTGTCTGTTTTCAAGTGATTGGAAATTCAGATTTATGAGAGGAAAGCCAAGATTTCTGTTCTTGTTCTGCCATGTCTGTGTCCCTATGGACATGAGCTCCATCTCCTATCCTGTGTTTAATTCCTGTGTAGGCACTTGGAGATTGATCTTCAAGTGCGCATCAGCACCACCTCCAGAACATATCTAAATAAAGCAGAATTTGAGTGCTAGCATATGGTTTTTTTTCAAATGCCATGTTGGTCCTGCTAGAGAAAATGGTTATTTTCATAAGCTACAAGGTTAACATTTCAGGCTCAGGATTAAAAAATAACATAGATGTCCAAATAAAATAATTGGGCCAAATTTTGCAATGACTAAGTAACTCCACTCAATAAATGGAATGATACTAAGTGAGGAATAAATCATCCCAGAATTTGGCTCAGGGTTCACTGCTGGAGCCCAGACAATAATAACAGGTAGACTGGGGTTGTACGTGAAAAGCCAGGGCTATGCTTTTCCCTGCTGTTACCAAATGTGCAGTGCCTATTTTTATCAAGTACGTTCTTAGCTCATGTACTGTGGGCTTGAAAGCCCTTATGAGTGTGTGATGCCCCTGCTTCCTACACAAACAAACTCGTACACGTGTGAAGGTCTTGGCTGATCTCTGTAGCTTGGCTTGACGTATTTCCTGCTTCTTATCTGCTAGGCTTGACCAGGCTAGTGAAAATTTGGTGAAGGCCCTTGTGTTGCTGAACCTATTGGACCCTTCTGCTCAGAGCTTTCCAAGTCCTGTCCTTGCTCAGCTTCCCCAGGAGACCTGTGCCTGTGGCTTCCTTGCATTTTAGAATAGATTTACAGTCTCAGAGGGTCAGGATTATCTGAGTGGGAGGCAGGCTGAAGAGGAAGGCAGCTGCTGTTTGCAGTGGCCTCTAGTGCACCATGGGCAGGAGCAGAATTCCCTATGGAAGCCCCTGGAGCTGGGAGGTCTTGTTGGCCTCCTGCAGAAACTGTTTGTGCTTCTCTATCAGGGCCTTCAGGCTTTTTTTTTTTTTTTTTTTTTTTTTTTTCTTTTTTTTTNTTTTTTTTTTTTTAATACCGTTCAGATTTTAAACACACCAGATGCTGTTAAAGCAAGGAAATGTCAGAGCTCCCTTGCCCATCCACAGGCTCTTGGGAGCCCGCTGGATCCTGCCTGTCCTAAAGGCTTATAGAATCATAGAATATGCTGATTTTGGAAGGGACACACCGAGATGATTGAATCTAACTCAGGCTTCTGTGATCTGAAGCCTTCAACATGCTGCCTTGTCCTCTGTGAACCTCTTATGCTGATGCTGGACCCGGGGTCTGTAAGGAAAACCCACCAGGCCAGGCTGCAGCAGGCTGTCTCCTCTGGGCTTCATTGGGCTCGCTGCAGACTGGGATCTGTGAGCCAAGCTCCTCCTGGGCTGTCCCAGTTCATTCCCTGCACATTGGCAGGGCTGTGTGGAAAGGAGGACAAGACTCAGGATCTCTGGGGACTATTTTCTCACACCTTCTGCCATTGTGTCCCTGTGAAACACCAGTTTGGGGTTGTTAAAGGAGTATGTGCAGTCCAGCCCACAGAAGCTCCCTCTTTCAGCTGTGTGTTCCTCAAAAGACAAATACAGTTGACACAATTCTTGGCACAGCTTTTCCCAAGTACATTTTGTTTTGTAAAGCTCTGGTTTGTTAATGTTCCTAGCTGAATATAACCTGCCCTGAGGATGCAGTGCTGAGACTGGAGAGCTGAGCACCTCTTCCCACAGCCATATGCGCCATCCATCGCACAATGTTCTGCTCTTTTTTGCCATCATCCCAAAACGAGCAAACATCACGGAAAGCTGTAACACTGCTTAGTGTTTGCACTGCCTGCCTGCTTCTCCCCTGCCTTCCCTGTGCTCTCAGCTCTAATTAACAGCCCAGAGACTGCTTGTCTCTGTACCCTAGCAGATTCACTTTTTCCATTTTGCTGTCTCTCTCTCGGGCTCATGCCTGCTCAAGTGGGACAGCACATCAGGCTCAGCCTCCTTCTTAGCAGCTTGTAAGTACATCACGGTTCTCCAAGTAGGGGTTATTTTTACCAACTCCCTCTGCTTGTTGGTGGCACTGATCTGAAAGCAGCTCTCACAGCAGTGTCCTGGCCAACAGATGCTTTGGCCAGCAGCTTCCATCTAATGAGATGGGAGCATCACATAGGCAGACTGGGTCAGGGATACGTGTGCCCCCTCATCCCCAGCCTCATTTCACAGTTCCCATGATTCAGCCTCAGCCAGAATCAGGCCTTCCATGTGCTTCACCTTGTGTGTGCCTGAAAAAAACCTCTATGTCACTCTTGATGCATTATGGAGATCTCTCATTCTCTGACTTCTACAGCACACAGAATTAAATAAAAATACTGATAAGTAGATATTTCCTGTCAAAATGTTGTGGAGTTTATTTCTTTTTCTTTGACCAGGAAATTGCTTGTATATTTTTTTCTGCTCTCTTGATTTTTTCTTTACCCAGCTTAAATGCCTGCTTTTGATTAAAATAGGAAAAATCTAATTGTGTCTGTCCTGTGGCAGTGTCTCCTGGGAGGCAGAGCCCTGTGGCCTTGTGCTGCTCTTCTCTTGGCTGCAGTGGATGAGGGCACCCCATTCTCCACCTGGGACAGTGCAAGCCTCCTGAGGGAGCATTGCCAAGAAGGTTGCTGGCACAGTGGTAAGTGGGTGGAACATTTTTGGGGGGTGGTGGGGGGGGAAGGCACCAACTGGGAAAAAGTGCAGCCGGAGATGCCCAAGTACAGATAAAGTAAAATTTTCAAAATGTTCTGCTTTTGTTTCTTTCACCTGAGAGACAATAATTTTCAGGGGGAAGCTGCTCTTGACTCTAACTCCTAGAGCCACCACTGATTTCAGGTGCAGCCAAGAGAGCCTGGTGTGAAGGCAGAGGGCTGGAAGGAAATGCTGCCACACATCAGCAGAGACAGTGCACTGAGGTAACCTTGGCATTACTCCTGTTAAACTGTTCGAGTGCCACTGACAGAACCTTCAGACTTCAAAAAAACATTGTTGAGACTTTTTATTTAGTGCTGCCATACTGGGAAAGCTTTAAGGCTCCATTGCTGTAGCAAAAGGCAGGAGAACCTGATGTGTTGCAGGAGGCTGTGTGTGAGCACAGGAGGAGCCCACAGCACAGGCACAGACACTCTTCTGTCCTGGGGGTGCATGCTGCTCGCTCACGGGCCATGGGGCCACTGCTCTGGTTGAAGTCTTCCCACGCCTCAGCCCTGCCTGCCTTTGAGGATGCTTTAACCTGATGAAAGCTCAGGAAGAGCTCTGACCCCTTTGTGTTGCTTTTCTGGCATGATTAATGCAGCGCCAGCCCCAGGTGCTCTCACTGCTCCTTGGAGATCCTCCAGCCACCTGCAAACACACCTAAACACCCACACAAGCCCACACCTTGTAAAACATGGGTTATAACCTACCACAAGGCTCTCTTGTTTTATCCATCCCTTACAGATCCTGGAACACAAACTCAGTACATCCCATGCGCTCCTGCTTGAGCGCACAAACACAAACCCACAGCTTTGTTTACCCTGGTGCTACATGTGTGTGCTGAATGCCAAGTGTGTCCTCATGGCATAGGGTTTGTCTTCCAAAGACTATGACAGTCTTTTGTGTGCAGCAGAAGATGAGCTGCACAAGCAGTTCTGTGAGAGGGGCAGCCTCCAGCCCAGTTTTGCTGCAGGGTGGCTGTGCTGCTGGAGCAGATTCATCTGGCTCCTGCCAAAGCCAGAGCTGCCAGCTGAAGACAAAGTCTCCTTGCAGTCTGGGGCTGCTGTGGCCAGACTGAGCTGCAGAGAAAACCATTGTGTCAATACTTACCCCACCCACACTCACAGCTCCTTGTGCCATCTAGAAACACATGCACTTAGTGCATGCCTTGTGCACACATTTCCATGTGCTTCCATATGGGAATCCATAGGATCAGAGGTGCCCTAGGAAGCACAAAGAAAGCCATGTGCAAACCTCAATGCATCGCACACCTGAGTGCCAGCACTACTCATGGCACTGAAAACCTGTCCATGTGGAGGAACCTGCAGCCTCTGGCACTGTCTGTGGCGCAGGAGTGGGCACGGCTCTTTGGGTGCCCAGTGTACAGACCTCAAACTGAAATGCCACTGGGATTTTAGAGGTGGGATAGCCTCTGGTTTCCTGGCATCTGAATACTGTGTATGAATCCTCTTGTTAGGAACAAGGACATTGGGAAGAAGTTTTTCACAGAAGGGGTGGTTGGGCATTGGAATGGGATGCTCAGGGATGTGGTGGAGTCATTGTACCTGGAGGTGTTTACGAAAAGACTGGATGTGGCACTTAGTGCCGTGATTTAGATGACAAGGTGGTGTTAGGTCATAGGTTGCATTTGATGATCTCAAAGGTATTTTCCAACCTAGCTGATTCTGTAATTAGCATTGGATATAAACTTGCTAGTGGTGAAGGGATAACCAGAGAGGAAAAGGGTTGTCATTAATGGTGGTGGCACTGAGAGGTGCTTCTGACAAGTCAAAATCAGCCTTGGCTTGCTGAGAAGGGACTTACCCCTTGATCCTTGAAACTGAAAACCATAAAAAGAACACAAATAGCCCTCAAATTATGACTGCTGGCTCTTGGATCATGTTTATTGTGTTTTAGCAGCAGTCTCACAAGGACTTAATCTAAGGCTTTGATTTCATATCTCTCTGGGGAGATCTCTCGTATTTTTGGGAGAAATTTCTGGGGTCTTCTCTTGCCCCAGGACTTTAAAGAGACCATGAATAAACTGAGGGATTCAGGTGGGTTTTGCTGAGGCACAGAGTGGGCTAGGCTCCTGCTGGCTCAGCTCCATCATGGTATATATCTGCCAGCCCTTCAAGGCTGAGGCAGGAGGTTACGGCGCCTCTTGTCTTGCACAGCCACTGTCACAGCACATCTCTGAGCCAAGGTTTCAGCCCAGGTTTCTCACACTTCATGTACATGCTGAAACAGAGAAACAACTAGCAAGACAAACACAAGACTGAGTGTGCAGGGGGCTGTTAATAGGAACAAATTTCCTTGGAGGAAAATTGAAGGCATGAGTAGTTGTATTTAAGGCTTTTGAGATGGAAAATAAAGAGCAGAAACCTCAAATATATTGCCCTTATCATAATCATGTACCATTCCACTCCTTTCCTGCAGAACGAAATCAGAACAGCATTACCTTATGGTAATATGGGGTTCTGACCATTGGTGCTCAAATATTTAAGGTTGGAATGGTCAGGTGAGGTAAGTGCTATTTGTTCCAAAAAGCTTCAGCATTTTGGGAAGGATTCTTGCTGGAGGCAATACGAAGGTGTCAGAGCTGTCTGTTCCATTCTGTCTTCAGGAAGGCTAAATGTGGCAGGAAAGATAGTGTAAGATTGGAATAAAATGGGGTGAATGCTACAAAGGCTTGGACACTGTGGTCATCCTTGTTGACACCTGCTGCACAGCAATGCTGAATCTGTGAGAAGCTGTGGAAACAGGTACTGTCACCCTGACTTCTTCAGTTTTCTGGTGCACTTTACAGCTGGATGTTTTCCATAGTTTGCAGTTCTTTCTCACACACGGGTGTTATAATTTAAAGCAAGTTTATGTTAAGACGAGGTTGTTTACACACTTGCTCTGGGAGTAAAAAACAATTGATGGGCAGTTGTCTTGACCAATGGGATGGGAGAGGTGTCAACCTTGTCCTCCAATCCCTGGTCTGTGTAGAAATAGTATAAATATGGAGTCAGATGTTGTAATAAAGAGTTTTATGCCTTTTCACCAGACAGTGTCTGTGTGTGTCATTGCATGTCCAACAGTGACAGGTACTGCTCTGTATCCTCGGAAAACCACAGGTGACACTGTGAAAGAAGATGATGTCTGATAGCATCAGGCTGTGGAAGGGCAGGTTGGGCTCTGGGAGGCTAACTGTGCAGATGGGCAGCATGGTAATACGCATCAAAAAGTGTCCCCTGTGATCTGTTTTGCCCTTGGTACACCACTGAGCCTTCTTTGAGCCCCACTTTGTGCTCTCCATGCTTTCTGCAGGACTATATCTGAGCTGAGGTCAGGTTTCTTTTGCTGTTAGCTGGGACAAGAAGACAGCAAATAAAATCCAAGAGATAAATGGTTCCTGTTAATCCTTTTTGTGTGTTCCAGTGAACTGGATTGGTTATTTAACAACCAGCAGCTCTCCCTCTGTGCAATGTTCCCTGGAGACAAAATGCTCAGCTCCTCACATATCGGGTTCCAGAAAACGGGGATCCAAAAAGGCTTTTAGAAGAGGGGTTTCTGCTTAGTCGTGGGTTATTGATCAGTGGAAAGAACAGAATGTTCCTCATGCTGTGGGAACCACATATCCCTGTATCTTTAGCAGTAAAATCAAATATTGGCTTTTGAAATACAGCCAGGGCATTGCATGGCAGACCTAAGGCTGCTCCTTCTCACTGAGGCCTTGCTTGTGACTTCCAACAAGGGCCAGCAGAGAGGATTTTGTGATGAGGTGAGGAGTGTGGTTAATGTTTTATTCGTGATTCTTCCAAAGTCTCTGCATGAGTGGGAAGCACAGCTCCCTCTCCTTATCTGCCTGCTTCTTTTCCCAAGAGCCTGACCATAGCGATGCGTGCACTTCTAGCACATCAGCATCCTGTCTGCAGGGCGTGAACCAGGGGAAGAAGGTTGGGGCTGGATGTAATTCTACCAGTCTGATCCAGCATTTATCTCCTGGGCAGGAAACAGCTCCCAGGAGGTGCTGATATTTCCAAAGGAAGCAATGTGGATTGAAGCACGTCTCACTCTGCATGGGAGACTGGCTTGTGGCTGAAGAGTTTTTCTCTTCAGTTGGGCTGGTGTGACAGGACATCCAAGCCCAGACAGGATGGATCTATCCATGAACCAGTACAACCATCAGGTAAGAAGGCCATCTGTCTGTATAGGCAGGCCTTGGCTGTATAACCTGCCCAGGGTAATCATATTGTACATTAGGAGTGTATTCTGTATTATCCAAGCAAGCTCCCCTACACATGAGCATGTGGTTCCTGAGGGTGCAGCTGTTGTGTGTGCAGCTGTGCAGTGGCAGAAGCTTTTATTGTGGCCTTGGGGCTGCCACAGACTTCATGGGGCTACAGTTGTCAAAGAAAGAGTGCCTCTCCCCTGGATTGGCTGGCAGGGCTGTGCTGGGGTCATGCTGCAAGTGTGAGACCCTCCAGTGTCCTCAGCTCTGGGCAGGTTTATTATTTAGGGCATAGCCTCAGAAAACAGGATCCCACAACCAGATGACTCGAGGAGCTGTTATTTATTAATTTGATTCATTATTTTTTATAGATCTATACTAATATTGTTTATGTATTTCTTCTTTAATACATTTCCCTTTTTGTTTTATTAATGCATTTTCCATTCAGTTATCTGCTTCGTGCAGGCATTGGAGTTAGTCATGTCAATTCCAGATATTGAATCTGTTGTCCTGATCTCAGAGGGAAGAGCTGAGGCTGAACATCCACTTCAAAGTCAGCACTTGCTAGTCCTGAAGGACTAAATCCAGATGGGACCCACTGTGTGTTTGGGATTTTGTACCTAACTTTAAGTGTCACACCCACTCCACCCTAAACCTGTAGGTGCTCAGCTAATCTTGATAATCAAGTTTCTGGTTTACTGCCCAACACACTGTCTGAAGTTTCAGACTGCCTTGACCCCATAACTGTACTGAGACCAGGTCTCCTAGAATAGACCTCAGATAAATGTCAGCAAACATTGGCATTTTTGTGTTACTTTGTCTTGCAGTCCAGCAGATAGAGCAGTAACCTTTGGTGGGACAGAAATGAAGTCTTGTGTCCTGTCCTAACTCTCTGATAATCTAATCTCTCTATTTGGCTCTGGGATTAAACCTGATTCCCTGGAGTGAAGTGTAGGCAGAGGTGACAGTGGAACTCCTGTCTTCAGCTTTGTGTCTGGTTTTGTCACTCTAGGCAGGGTCTCAAGCTCCAGGAGAGAGAGGTTCTGAGGAGAGAGACATGCTGCTCTTAGCCTAGAGGCTGCCACCAAAGCCCTCCTCCTTGGCCCCTCCTGCTGTCTAGCTGACTTCCAGCTTCCTCTGCTGCTACCTTAACAATCTCTCTGTCTTGTACAGTGAGCCCTGGGAACCTAATTCTTGACTGAACCTGTCCCTGAGTGAGAAGACACCAAGGAGTTTGGCATTGCCAGGCATCTTGTGAGCTATTTGTGGGCTCCTTGGCAGCTCTGATTGTACAACCAAGTGGGAAGCTGCTGGTGGTGAGGCAGCACAGTGCACAGCTAGTTAAGCCTTTCATGGCTGCTCAAAGAATCAGAGAGAAGGAAGATGATTTCAAAACCAGCTCCTGATTCTGGAGCTCACAGGCATCTCAGGAAGTGCTTACAAAACCAGGGCTGGTCTCAGGCAACAGAGATCTGTAAGGTCCACACCTGATGGGCAATGTGGCTTTGAGGAAGGGCACAGGGCCTTGAGTTGCTCTTTGATATTTATAATCCTGTTGGGTTTTAAAAGCAATTCTTCTGGTGTGTTTAATACCACGGGCACAAGGAGGACTCAAGAGGCCTAAGGCAAGAGAGAGGATTACTCTTTACATACAGGCTCAGCAGAGCGATGTCCTGATGTAACAGGATCAGACACCTGGTTCATTTTGCATAGAGGACTCAGGCAATCAGCCCCATTTGCCCCTGCCTGCTCAGCCATGGCTTCAGGCTGTGAAAAATAGGAATTATGTGCAGAAAAAGTTTTGAGACTAAACAAAGTATTAATTTTGGTTTCTTTTCCTTGTTTCCAACTACAGTTCAAGAGACTCAAGAACTTTTCGTATACACAGGAGGACCAGAAATGTGGTGTTTTTTCTGAGCAGAAACTGAGAATCTTGTGCAAAGACAAAAAATGGGATTTAAAGATAGTAATGAATGTGTCTTGACCTGTCATGATAAAAGCCCAAGGCACATGGGTCTGGATGAAGTGCCAGACTGGAGCATGCGTGTTTGAGTGCAGTGGGGTGAAAGGAAAGAGTTTGTTCTTCAGCAGCCCAGATGCTAGCCACAAGCCAGAAGTCTTGCACTTGAAGTTTGCACCCCTGTTGCAAGGTCTACACCTTCCACATTACAGCATTGTGCCTTCTTTCCCACTCTGCATCTTCTCCCAAGGTGCCTGCGAGGAGGCCACACAAGTCCTGTGCAGGAGGGTGCTGCAGAATCCTGCAGCGGCAGTTCTGAGCTGTTGGTGTTCCTCCTTGTTGTGGATTTGTCCCATCTGATGTCCTGGAGGAGAAGGTATTTTCAAGGCTGTTTCACACCAGGATCTACCACCTTTGCCCATGGGGCAGCCACACTTGCTGCCCCTCTGCCCTTGGGAGGATTTGGAGCCACCTGAGAGCTGCACCCAAGAGTTTTGCTCTTGCAGCAGAACTGGGGGTGTATTGCAGGGATGTCTTTGCCCCTGCACTGACTTACTGCCAGCAAGTGCACATATAGATCTTGCTATATATAAACAAGCAGGGTCAGAGCTCTATTTTTAGCCTAGCTCAAAAGATATCCCTTGCAGTGCATTTCTTGCCACCAATTTCTAGTCCTGTCTTCTTGCCACAAAAAGCCCTGTGAGGTCGATGAGGTCTGTCAGCCCTGGGATCAAAGTGTGGGGACAGGGTAGAAAACTTTGCTATGGGACATTCCTCAGTAATGTGCCCTTCCATGAGTAAAACGTGAGGTGGACACTTGTGCTAAAACATCCCTTTAACATTTCAGGTGAGAAAGTCTCCAGGACAATTTTTGCATTCAGAGTCAACCGCTGTAAAATGAAAGCCCGGCAGCTCCACCATTCCAGAGCCAGCTGTGGGCACGGGAGGAGTTGGGTACTGTAGGACACTTGTCCCACCACTGTAAGTCTCTTCTGCTGTACCAGGTACATACAGTTCTCTCCTCTCAAGGGCTGAGCTTTGCTTTCTCTTGTAGTTGACAGGATCAAGGAGTACAGGGCAGGAGCATCCCATTTATCTTGTGCCAATACATGATGCCATTGGTGCTGCAGTGTGATGGTTCCTGTCATGCTTCAAACACTTCCTGGAGCCATCATGGCAGTAACAAATGAAGTGCTGCTTCTGGCCTGCAGACCAAGGCGATTTTTGGGAATTCTACATTGGCTTTCCATCTTCCTAAAGCCAGACACATTTAGAGGTGTTGCAGTACAGCTAATGTGTCACTGCTGCTATTTAACCTGGCTACAGGAGGGCAGGAGGTGGCTGGCCTAAGGCTGGACAGGCACTCTTTTCATAAAGGGAAACCTGCAGCCTGCTTGGCTGCAGGTGTGGGAAAGGGGTGGAGGTGACGTGTGAGGCAAAGGGACCAAAAGCTGGGGGCAGTGACTACTCCTCTTGCAGTGAGCCCCTGGCTGCACACTCTGCCTGCTGCTACGGCCCCTTTCCTCTGGCTCCCAGGGCACCTGTTTGAGGAGTGCACACCCAGCCTGCTCTGGGAAGGAGCAGCAGAGCATCCTGTGATCATCTCTCCTGATTCTGTTGTGTGCTCAGGTCCCCTGTGACAAAGACATCCCTAAGGGACAGTTTGCTTGGAAGGGCTCTGGGTTCTAAATGGCTCCCATGCTCCCTGGCTTTGCCATGCCATTGCAAGTCCCCGTGCAGCTGCTGAGCTGAGGCAGCTGTCTGAGTGTACGTGCTGCAGCCCAGGAGGAGCAGATCATCTTACTCTCTTTCATCACAGGCTAAGCTTAATTTAATTTGCCTTGCAATAGTCCTGGCTCGTCCTGTGTGTGTGGCTGGTTACTCATGGTAACTCATGTCACCGTAACTCAGCTCTGAGTCTCAGCTCTGGCAATTTGACTGTAAATCTTAGGCTAGGATGCTGTAAATCTTATGCTCAGGATTTTTTCTCACTGTGTTGGCTCCTGGAAGCCTCTGGTCTGGCAAGCATCTCTCCTTTTGCTTCTATAACACTTTCCACACTTCCTGTTATGGAAAGAAGGAGGATTAAAATGGGATTCCAGTATTCTTGGTAGGCTGGGAAGAGAGAGGGGAAACGCATAAACTATGACTTTCCAGCAGTTTCATATCAAAGGGAGACAAAGAGGTTTTGAAACAACCTGTTCTGTTTATTCCTTTTATGGACCATGGCTCTTTGTAAAATTATCCCTGTTAACTAAAGGGCAACAGAAAACTAATGGCATTTTGTCTTTCTTAGTCTTTATACTGTGGTTAATGTGGATTTCTAAGCAGGACGACTGGAAGAATCCTAGCAGATCAGTCCGTGGAGCAGAGTATCATGAACTCCAGTGCAAAGATCCACAAGCTGCAAATCTACACCCAAAGGAAGACTGTGCACAGAATCATGTCAGCAAATATGTGGAGGAGGAAGGTAAGGATTATGAAGATGTGTGAAACAGATAGCTAAGTTCTTACAAGTTCCTTACAGTTACCCATAATGCTTTTAAAGGAAAATACATTAATTTATGATTCATTACATACACAGGATTCATTTTCAAATTTCTTATTTGTAATTAACTAATAAATATGAAAAGCACAAGTGTTTCAATGCAAAAATATATTTACATGGAGGCAGAAGGAAATTGCTATTAAGCAGTAGTAGGCTTGCCACCTGATATCAATATCAGCTAAAACTGAATTTTTCATTCACGGCTTGATGATTACCAGAATATCAACTAAGAGTAGAAAAAGCTGGTAATCTAGGCTTACTACAGGCTCCTGTAGCCTAGGAAGGGTCTGGAGACTGGAAAACAGGGAAAGACAGCAAAGCTGTTGAGTCATGGTGTAACTTAAAGAAGAATTGCCATTGAGTGGGGTGTCCTGATGTCTGGAAGGGCACAACTAGAATTTCCTGCTTGACTCCTGCACCCCCCCCCCCCAGAGATCACAGAACACTCCCTGCACACAGTGCATTCATTGCAAACCAGCTTCAGACCTATGGCATGGAGGATAAAACCTGCAACAACTTTGAGGTGCTGCGGGAACAGGACATGAACGATTAAGAGCAAACGTGGTGTCCTAGGCCCCGGCTGCAGCAGGGGTACAAAACTCCAGGTTTATTCTAAGGGACAGACTGTATCCCACCTCACCATGAAGCCAAAATATATTGCTCTGCCTGTGACCTTTGATATCTGATGAGGTACGCTGACCCCCAGGAGGCTGGGAAGAAGTAACAAGCAGTTTGTTGAGACTGAAATGGGCATCTGGTCTGCTGGCCAGGGGACATCACAGTGCTGAGGAGGTGGGCATACAGACCAATCAGCTAATCAGATGCAGACAGTGGGGTTGTCCCTTCTGAGAAGGATTAATTTGGAGAGCTGAGCTGCAACAGCTAGCTCTGGGAACAGCAAAAGTTCCTGAATTTGTGATGGATTTTGGGCCAAGAGACTCACTCTGCTCCCAGTGTAGTGTGTGGCAAAGCTCCCACCACTGTTGTCAGCTACTGTCTTACAGCAGTGGGATGAGTTTTTGGAAATCTTGACCTACCAGCTTATCTTCCAAGACCAACGGCTTTTTTTTTTTTTTTTTTTTTCCCATGCACCTGTCTTCTTACAGCATCAGCTTATCTCTTCCTCCTAGTCTGACCATTTAATTGTTCATGGCTCTTTAGTGATTAAAAATGTAATGGGAAATTGGCACTTTCCTTCTATTAACCTTAAAACTTCTCCCTTCAAACTTCTGCATTTCTTTCACTTCCAAATAGCTGTGAAGGAAATACTTGGATATCCACAAGACTAAGAGCAGGATCAGGTAGACAAAAAAGATGGCCAGTGCCTGATATATCACCATTTTGTGGTAAATGGAGAATCCATGCTGTCTGATGGACACAGTGGCCAAAGCTCAGATTCCCTGGGTCCATATCATGGAGAGGGGGATGGATGAAGAAGCAGAGGAGACTAGAGTTTGGATTTTGGCCACAGGCTGTTTGCTGCTCCTGTTGACAGTGCCCCAAGTGCTAATTATAGTTTCCTTATTCTTTATATTTGGCCAGGGCAAATGACAAACCGGGGTGAAAGCCAAAAATAAGCAGCCTTCAGAATAGCCCTCTCCACATCTTCCTGCTAATAGCATCTTTGAAGAAGACTGCTTGTTCCCCTTCAGACAAGCTTTTGGATGCTATTTTAATCCATTTTCAGTTGCAAATAGCATTTATCAGAATAAGTGTTGGCTGGTTGCCAGCTCCTTCAGATCTGTGACAGCCCGGAGGGGCAAGTCTCTGAAAAATAACTGGGTATGCTTCTATTGCATGTTCCCCTGCCCAGGGGATTTTGGGATCATAGTAAGGAAACATTCATTTGATGGAGCAGAGCCCAGGAAGCAGTGCTGTACTAAACTAGCAATTCCTTTGTCATCAACACTTGTTCCCAGGAATCAGAGCTCTCGTTCCTGTCATCAATGAGGTTGCTTCAGATTTGATTTGGCAATCATTAGGAGGCAAAGAAGCAAGGTTGGCAGAAAGGTTAGAGAGTCACTCATTTCTGAGTCACTGCTTGGAACACGACCCTAGCTAATTGTGTTCAAAAATCCTCGCTGACAGCCATCGCATGGCCACTCCGTGGTCTCCGGTGAGTTCACCATCTTTGCCAAGTTCATAAACTGTTCAAAGTTATACTTTGGAAAATGCCATATTGAACATTAATTGGCATTCCCAGGGAAGGAAACCTGGAGCAGGCTGCAGATTAAATGATTCATTATTTAAAAGATTAAATGCCCCCTTTCCCTGGAAAAAATTTGATACCAGGCAGTGTCTGGGCAATTTACCTTACTGCTCTGTCCTGGACTCTGGGACTGTCATCTTCCATCAATTCTAAATCAATTTTAACATGTCGTAGGAATAAGATGTATGGTGACCTACTGTCTGACTTCCCTGGGAAAGGGGTGGCAGACAAAGGAGAAAGCCCCAACAGAGGGCTGGGGGTAACATGAGAGATCTTGGAGTCTGACAGAGGTTGCCATAGGAGAAATTTAGGAAAATATTGCTGCATTCATGGTGTATTGCTGTCCTCCAGCATTTGTCATAGTGACTTTGAAGACCACTTGAACTGGCCTTGATCTATTTATATCCCTTGTATTCAAAACCAGGCATCTGAAATGCAGGTCAGAAGGGGTTCATGAGCAGTACTATGCAGAAAACCTGTTGAGTGTGTGATACCTGAGACAGCTTTGGATGCATGATCCTGGCCCAGCATAATAATGATAAATTCTTTGCCATGATGGGGGGAATTGTTACATTTAATCAAGAACACAGTGGTACTGATCCATTTTTCTCCCTCTCCTGACGTGAGACCCAGTTATATGTTTTAGGATGTACAAAATATGTGTTCATAGGTTTTGACAGTCACAATAAACATTTCGGGACCATATGGGAGTTTTCATAATGTTGCTAAGTTCTTGTTTCTTTATTATTTGAAAGGTAAAGCCTGGTAACAACAGAACCCAGACATGTTAATGTGTAGAAGCAAACAAACCTTGAAGGAATATAAGTCAATCTTTTTCTCCCTATTTTATTTCACTGTTTGTGAGAGGAAAGAAGACTTGGCCAGAGGTGAGAAGGCAGCTCATATTTCTAATTATGTCAAGTTTGAAGGCTGACTAGACAATCCTTGTGGCTACTGTTGACCTCCATCCATGCACTGTCAGGGTCTTGTGACCTGTCATTTGTTGCCTGGAAAATGCCAGTAAACCTGACTTACCAGCTGTGTGCCATCCTCAACACCAGTAGGGCAGTTAGAGTTTTCCAATTAAATACTGCTCCTTTAACTTGATTGTATAAGGGTTGCAGCAAAAACCAAATGGCTGCCCTTACCTTCTAGCTCATGTCAAATCTGTTTCACTCTGTCTTCACAAATGAATTTGGCTGTTGAGCAGGGCAGTCTTTAGACACTGGAAAGAGTAGGGGATGACTCACTGTGCTGCAGCAAGCTGGGGATGCTTCTGCTCGCTGCCTCCAGACTAATTAATTTATCATGAAAGTGGAGGAGTTTTGCTGAATGTCACCATGCTTGTTTTTCCTGCCTGGGCTTCCCCCATTATTTCTAGGGGGATCTTTAATGGAAAAATTGGGTCTGCCATCTGTAAGTGCACCTGTCTCTCTGATGATGCTGCTAAATGGGAAACCCCAGCAGCATTTTTGCTTGCATGACTCCAGGCCCTGCACCATGTCAGCGTGCCCAGGACACGTCAGAGACCACTCTGCTGAGTGGGGATAGCACCTGAAATCCCATGGAGAAGGCAGCTGCTCCTGGCTCACTGCCCCACATTCTTGGCTCCTTCCTGCCTTGGTGCCTTACTTGTGCCAGCTGGAGCCTTGGGGGAGCTGCTGCTGATTTAATCGCTCAATAAATTCCCCTGTGCAAATACAGATGAAAGCATCCCCTTCTCAGGGAGGGCTGGTGCCAGGAGTGTCAGACAGCAGTCCAAATAGTTGCATGGAAAGCTGGAAAGGACATTTTATGATCTTACCAAGAGGTTTCACTCAGAGATGTCCTTCCACTCATGCATTCCTGAATTCAGAGCCTGAAGTGCCAACTGCCTTGTCACAGCTATTCCTACTCACAACAAAGATGGATTTACCCTGATGCAGATTTTTCATGAAGTCAGCTTTTAGATGTATGTTGTGTAGTAAAGCTTGGGCATCCTTGTGATTATTAAAAGCTCTGCAGGGCTTTCAGCTGGGGAATAAACCCACCTTATTCATCTTGGCTCAGCTGAATTCTCTCCCCTGAATTTTCAGGGATAGGTTCTGCTCCTCACCTAGTGAGGGGACATTCAAGGTATAGAATTTAAGTAGAGGGTTTATCATTTAGAATGAAAAGAAAGTTTGCATCTCTGAACGCCTAAAAGTGGAAGCTGATGAAATAAAACTGAATACTTGTGGGGAAACTCTTTATAGGCCAAATGAGAAGAAATGAGCTCTGACAGTTCATATTTGACTACACCCTCTGCAGAAGGTCATAGGTTCCCTTTTGTGTTGAGGAAATGCTGAGGGCAGACTGTGAGAAGGAAGGAGGAAACAAGCAGGGGTTTAAGGAATAAAAGGAGAGGAAACCAGAAATGACACTTGAAGGCAGGAGACTGGTGGAGAATGTCAACTCCTTACACTCACAGTGTTGCAGAAACAAAGGGGAGATCTTACCTGAGCAATGAGGTGAGCATTGTGTGTCTGGGGGTTGTATTTGTTTAGGTTTTTTCAAAAACACACTTTATGTTTGGTTTTGTCTTTGGATAGCTGTATAAATACAGGGGTAGAATTTATCTTAAAAGGCTTGCATTGCAATCTCATAAGCAGAGATTCCTCCTTATTTCCCGTAGTTCCCTTGAAGTCAGCTCCCAGGGCAGAGGCAGTACACAGTGTGCGCGTATTCTGGGGGTGGCACTACAGAAATGAGTAAGCAAAGGGCTGCCTCTTGCTTCGAGTTCAGAGCACTTGGACGTGCTGTCCTGGTGGCAGGCACGCACCAGGGGCAGGGGGCAAAGTTTGCTCTTTTCCCGACAGGCAAGAGCTGTCTTTAGCATCTGAGTTCCCACCCTGTCCTCCACCGCCCCCTCGTAAAGGGCACTTGGACAGAACACTGTTTTGGATGGGCTTCCAGAGACCTTTTAAGGCTGTGGGGTTTTTCCTTTTTAGCTGCAATTTACTGGTAAAACTTGTCTGAATTATGCAAGCTTTTTACGGTGAAACAGGTTCAAGAACCTCTATTTTTAGTCCAGCTCTAAACAAGTGCAAGAATTACTGCCTGTGTTCCTCTGTGGCCCCTTCCCTCACCAGGGCTGTCAGCTTTCTGTGCCAGCTACTTGTAAGGTGGCAGGAACAGTCAGAGAAACTGGACTATTTAGTCTGGAAGAAATTGTAAGCTGCTTTTCCTGGACCACAGAAAGCCAATCAGTCCTCTTGATTTGTCACAACGAGCTGATATGACATTAACTAGCAGGTCCAGGTCGCTCTCTGAACAGGATACATGAAAAGTGTTCCAGCTTTTGGAAGATTGTTGGTCAGGAGAGAGCGTGGGGTAAATGTAAGCTTGTAGTACTGGAGCGTTGGGCGTGTGTGCGTGTGCACTGCTGACACTGCGATGTGTCTGTGCACGATATGTTGCAGATGTTTAAAACACACATTCCTTGATGGGAAGAGGTGTAATTGAAAAACCATTTGCAATCATAACAAGGACTCGGGTTGACCTGTGGAAACATTAACTGTGGCAGAGTTCCTTACTCCAATATCCGTTTATATAAAGCATCTATGGGCTGTTCTTTGTTTTATATACAAATGGACATGGAGTCCATCCCAGGAAGTGTATGTTCTAGGCTTAGCACTAAAGAATGCTGACCATGGCACAGATGGGAATGGCTGGAAAGCACACAGGACCCCACTCTCACATAGAAAGTGATTGCCACAAACCTGCTGTGCTAACCCCTACCTATATTGTTTCTCATTTGACCCCAACTCCAGCAGATATCAAACAACCTTGCAGCACACCCACAGCCAGCTGCCCCAGGAAGAGCCCTGGGGAGCAGGAATGGTGAGCTAGACCATCCTGAGGCTGCCTCTGCAGCACACACATGTGTGTCCTATCCCAACATCAACCCCACCATTGCCTCCTCCTCAAGGCTCAGCTGCAACCAATCCACCAGTGCAGCTTCCTTATATACACCTCCTTGGAGAGTGGACTTTGTAGGCTCTGTAAAAGCCATGAAAGTAGATCCAGCCTCCTGGTCCCCTTCTTGGAGCAGGGGTGATCCTTGGAAGCACAGGAAATGTGTGGCCACCTTGTACAGCCAATACTCTACCTACAGGACTTCCCACTGCTGGCTTCATGGCTGAAGGTGCCCAGGCTGCTGCTGCTCTATCAGGTAGACCCCTGTGGCTGAAGATGGGATGGTGGTGTGAGAGATGGTAAGCCCCAGGCAGGGGAGGCTTGAGTTCAGGTGGCTGGACTGTGTCCCAGGCTCCTGTGTGTCACTTGGTGCAACTTCAACCTTTGTGGTCAAGCAGTTTTGCAGGCCAAGCAGAGAGGCTCTCAGGGCAAGTCTAGCAGGGCCTGTGTGGAGCTGGTTTCAAGGGGTTTTCTCACACAGAGCAAGGAGCACATGGAAGGAGGTGACATGCTTCCTGAATGTGACCCTCAGCTCTTCTTCCTTGTATCCAAGTAGTGAAAAACCATGGGGACTTGAGTAGGTAAAACCTGTAACTGGCAGATCATCTTTGTTTTCCATTGCCAAAAGACTATTGAGAGGTCAGCACAGGCCCTGTCCTCCTTCCTGGGGACACCTGTGAAAGCCTTGCCCTGTCCGCCCCAGATCTCCTCTTGTGCCTCCCTCCACACTTTCCCAGCTCATGAGTGGTTCTGAGGATGTGAAAGTAAAGGACACCTTTATTCCAGCTCCCAGAGCACAGCCATGCCCTGTGATGCCCCAGAGGGATGCACTTAGGGCTGGAAGAGCCACAGCAGCAGGCATTGGCAGGGTGCAGCTCTTGGGCTGTGGACCAGCTTGGCATGGCTCAGCCTCCTGGCTCGTAAGTCCCAGGGGTGAGTTCTGTGTGGATAATTGCCTCTCTGCTTCCTGCAGAGCAGCACCGAGGCATCTGTTGCTGCTTTTCTGCTTGAAATCGATTCATCTGCAGACTGAAATGAGAACCAGCTGGTGGTTGTTGGGATTTATTTTAGAAAAAAAAATATCTTCTGTAAAGCATTATTCTGTTTTGAGATCCTGTTTCCTTTCCCATCTGCCCAAGGAGCTGGGTTTGTAGGTCTCCCACTGTCTGCGTGTCCTTGCTCACGGCATGGCTCCTCTGTGCTGGGTCCCAGTGCAGCTCCAGTGGGAATGGCCAGGGTTACATTTCTCCCCAGGCTGTGCACAGGGGAGCTTGTGCAAACTCTGTTTGTTGGTTGGGTATGTTTTCATCTGCTTATGGTTTCCCTCCTCCCGAGTTTCCTGGATTTGAGCAAACCCAGAATCGCAAAGCAAAACACCGCTGAAACACCATCTGGTTTCACATCAAAACAGCACTTCCCAGGCAGTCCTCTGGCAGGGCTTCAGTCTCATTTGCAGCCTGCAACTTCGTATTGTCACTGGCACCAGCACAAAGTGGCTGGTTTGGTGGTATTCTGCACCCACAAATCCTCTACAAATATACAAAAACACAAGGCACAAGGCCAGCTTTCAAAAACTCAGTAGAGCAAACTCAACAACATTGGGCAATCTCTGGACTGTAGTTTTTACACCTTCCTTTGTTTTCTGTGTTTGATTTTATGAGAGTACAAAACTCTGCCTTATTTGTTTAAAATGAGAGGCCAGGTGTTGCTCTCAGTTGCACCAAAATTAATCTACATTTACACTCAAGTTTTGCAGAAAAGGAATACTTCTGTGACCTCTTTTTTGTTTTCTACAGATGTCCTTCCTCTTTTCTTCAGTTGTTGGCAGCTACATGAAGGATTTCCTCAATAGATTTTTAATATTTATTAAAGAAATTGTGGCTTTCATAAAGACTTTATTTTCTTTTGTAACTTCTAATAGTAATTAAAATCTCTTTCATAACACAGCACAATTTGTTCAGATGTATTTCCAGTGCTTTCAGAGGTCTTTTCTGTTCTTCCTGGGCACTTTATGATTATCTGTTCTGACAATAAATCTCACCCAATAATTTCTGCTCCAACATTTCTTGAGATACTTTGTATCTTTGAAAAAAGGCTGTTTTGTCTTCAATTCAAGGCCTCAAATTGTGGAAGCTTATCCCTTTTCTACGTGAATGGTTCTGATGGTTAATGGCTTCTGTTAAACAGTGCTTCCTATAGTTCCTCTGAATTTGCTTGGCTTCTAACCACTGCATCAAATTATATTCCTGGTTTTTTTTCTCTACCTGATTAAAAAGTCCTATTTCTTATAATTTCTGCTGGTGCTGGTAATTACAAACCATCTTTTGACCGTCTTTTGGGTAAACTTGGGTTGACCTTCTCAAGATTCTTGCTAGAAGTATGTTTTCCGGATGCTGTATCTTTTTTGAAACTCTTCCCTGAACTCTTGACCGTTTCTCTGTTGTTTTTAAACTGTGAGCACTGACATAAAACTACACATTCTCTTTCTGTACAGCGGAGTAGCTTCGACTGCTGTTTCAATGGCAGAGTATACTAAGATAATGCTGCATCTCTGCTATTACAGGAAAATTTTGTGCTTTAAAGTCCAAGAATCACATTTGTTCTAGCAACAGGATCATGTCTAATCATGTACCATGGCCCTTGGGTAGAGTCAGATTTTAACTATCCCTTATGGAGATACTATTTGTGAGGGACTGTCTTCTGCTTATCTGTGTAACCCTCACCATCCTTTACTACCCTATGAGTGATCCAAATCTGGATGCATTAACTACCACAATGTACAACTTTTCTTGTCATGTTGGACAGGCTTTTAGGTGAGCCTGTACATCTGAGCATGCTCCTTGTCTTTCCAAGTTCACCATTTTTGTATCACAGTTAATGCTACCTGCTTTCCATGAGCCATACTTATGTTGTAGATTGCTGTTTTCATATGACAGAGTCAAGCAAGGCTGTAAAATGGCTCCTGACATAAATGTACTGATAGTTATCTACATAAAATAAACTAGTGATGTCACCAAATATGGGACTATGTTTAAATAAGACCTGATCCCATAAAAAGATAAGCACCTTTCCGAGAGAGAAAGAGGAATTTTTCTCTCTGCAGATACTAAAACTGAACCAGACAAGTCCCTGAGCAACCTCATGACCTAATCTTACCTGTTTGTGCAAAAGCTTGGATGAGGTGACTTCTAGAAGTCCCTCCCAACTCCAATTTTTCTGTAATTATATAATTATGTATGTAATTAGGCCACTACTTTTAATAACTGTCACTGTTCTCTACAGTCACCTTTCTGGATTTCATCCTGCTACAAGGACAGGTTAGCTGGAATAGGCCCTTTGGATTTAAACATCTTTTGTATCAAATCTACTGCAAGAACTGTGTTTGTGGATGAAATAGAGAGCACTTAATTATCAGGCAATCCTGCTCATGCCAAATACCAAACAGAGGTGCTTTCCAAAGGTGTGTTTCTCTGTGAGCTGACAATGTTATGGTGGGTGTGCCTTGGGTGCTGACACTGGGGTGCCTACAGAGCTTTGTTGGGGCCTCTCTCATGCACTCTGGCCAAACAGAGGCAACCAGAACCTGTGCCTGGGCTCCTGTCATCCCTGGAGCTGGGCTACCAGGCTGGCAGTCTCCAGGAGAGGTCACTCCTGCCTGCCAGAACCTGTCGGCACTGGACAGGGATCTGCTTCTTCCTAGGGAGGATCCGTACCCTCGCCATGCAGAGCGTGGTGGGCAGGAAAGGCAAGAAAGATGCTTTTCCTTTTCTCCTCAGTCTGGCTTTCGCATTCTGGATGCATCCAGCAATATCAGGAATGTCAGACATATGACTGGCCTGTGATTTCAATAAAACCTATTAGATCAAGTTCATTTTAATAACAGAATATTTCCAAATGGCTCTGCCATTGATTTGTCCCCCTGATCACAGTTCTCTTCCTAAATACTGTGACTAGCCATTCTCAAGCTCCTGTTTTATTCCAATTCTTAATGGTAGCTTTTGATCAAACACCATTGTTTTAATTTGGACTGGAAGAGATCTCTGAAGATCACCTAGTCCTTCCATTCACTCAAAGCAAGACCAACTGCAAAGCCACTCGGGGCCACATCTGGCTGATTACTGAGTATCTTCATTAAAGGTGAATTCACAGCCTCTCCAGGAGCCTCTTGCACTGCTTGACCAGCTTCATCAGGTTTTGTGTCTTAATACTCAAGGAAAACTCCCTTGCTCTGTCCTTTGTTGACTCTATGTAATCCTTTTGTTGTGCTTTTGTTGAAATCTTCGAGTGTATTCCCATATCAAGTTTCTCTTCCATTTCCCGTATTAGTCTTGCTGCCCTTCCTGAAGTGTCTGAACTAACCCGGGGCCGAGCATGTACTTATTGTACTCAGGGAAGCCTGGGGCACCACAGCTCTGCAAGTGTGTTTCATATTGAGAAATATGCTCTGGTGCTAGAGAAGCATGCTAGAGCAGGAGGCAGCTGGAACCCCTGGCAGCTCTGGAGGGACCTGTGGGGTGGCACAGGGGACCACATGCCCAGGACTGTGTTTGTGCAGCCATTTACCCACCTCCATGATACAGCTGCTGCTTGGTTGTTGCTGCCTGAGCCAGGCATTGTGCTCTGACTGCCTTCCCTGTTTGTTTTCTTCCTTGTGGGTTCAGTTGTTTTGCATCTGTAAGGATGAGTGGGTGGTAAGTAGTTTCTGTACACTCTGTTCTTTTAGTGGGCTTGGTTTAGTCTGTGTTTTTAAATGCAGGTAGTGCTTCTCAGAAGGAACATTGCTGTCATTGAATGGCATCATCCATCTAAATACCTGGTTTAGATTTTACACGAGAAAATCTGATGAGATACAAGCTGACATCTTTTCTTCATCTGGTTAGTGGAAGTCACGATGTTTTTTCAGGGAAATCTTTATTCAAAGATCTGAAAAGGTATAAACAAGTAGACACTTCCTCTGCTTTCCTTTGTCAGGATGTCAGAATTTTCCCAGGCCGCACTGGTTTGTGTTTTTCACTTGTTATTCCTTCTTTCAGATGACAACAGAGAAATGAGTTGACAGCAGTGGTATCTGAGGCAGAGAGTTGCTCTGGGGAGACAAGTGCTCAGCTTCCAAGAAAACTTTGCTGTACTTTTGGCAAAGGCTGGATCAGTGACCCTGCCACAGAGCAATGATGACTTTTGTCCAAGGGTATTCATACTGCTAAAATATACAAAATGCCTGAAAGAGTTGTTCCTGGGACTATCCTTTGTGGATGGGGAGATGTGCATGGCTTTTTTCCAAGGATATAGGCTAAGTTCAAACCTAAAAACATAAGCATGGGCTGACTTACTTATAAAGCAAATCTTCTGCCAGCAATACAAGTAGTATATTGCTTTCCTGACTTGTGAGTGTAGGTCCTTATCTTTATTCTGCTCTCACACTTTTATTTCAGCAATATAAAATGTTGAACCAGTAAAAGGGCAGGCTCAAGCCATAGGCTTCTCATTGGTTTGTTTAGTTTGGACCCAGTCAGGAGTTTGAAGGCTGAGTGCAGGGAAATGACTGGGACAACTGAGACTTTTCTGGTCTTCGACTTTCAGGATCAGACCTTAGCAAAATCTGACTCTTGTTAGATGGGAGCAGGAAAGTATGCTTCAAACTTGCATAGTTCTATTGTGTTGGTTTGAGCTTAAAAGAGCAAAGGATGAGGAGCAGTGGCTGGTAGGGGTTGTGCTAGTGTGTAACACGTGCATGTTGACTGGAGACAGCAGTCAGTGGGGAAAGGGGCTTTGCTGGGCTCATGAGAGGAGCAATGAGAGGAGAGCCTTAGCCATGAAATGGAAGGGGCTTGACTCAGGTGCAATGGATCCTATGTTTCAGAAGCCCATGTGATGAGTTGGAAGAGTTACAGGCTGTGAAAAGAGAGAAGGGTGAGGAGGGAAATATGAGGGCAGAGAAAATGAGATGGGGAAGAGGGAAGGGAAAAGCTGGAGGGCTACAGACCCCTTGAAAAGGGAGTGGTCAGGCAGGTGAAAGATTTTCTGTGTTGCTTGTTGAAATTTCTGATGTCATCCAAGTTCTAAATATTAGTTGTGCAGACAAGGGGCATGCAAGGGAGCTCAGGTCTGATGACTGTGACTTGTCCACTTGCCTTGTCTCTTCTACTTGGTCTTCCTTCATCTGTCAGCCTCACGCTGTGGCTGAACAAACCACATGGGTCTTCTGTAGAGAACAGGGCCTGCTGCTTCCCCTCCTTGTTCCCAGGGAAGGACTCATCATTGCTGTGAGGCCCACTGGAGCATGTCAGGCATTTTCTGAGCCAGACAACAGCCAATCAGTTATGTCTATGAGAAACTAGTGGCCAAGAAAGGGAGAGGGAGTTATGGGGACGAATATGAGGAGTGTAGGGAGGGAGAGATGCACTGTGTGGCTTTGGTTGCTTGAGGTAGGGAAGTTCCTAGCAAGGTGCTGTTTACAGTGCCTTGCCAAAATCCACAACAGATGCCAGTGTTGCCGGGGGATCATAGATAGGCATGGCCATTCCTCTGTTGACCTTCAGTGTCCCTTATGGGACTATGTATAGGAAGGAATAAAAGCCAAAGGTACGCGTGTTCTCCCGTGGCAGATGTGAAGCCACAGAAAAATGTTCTATAGCCTCATCCAAAGGTTACTTGGCAGATGTCTGACAGAATTTTGTCCCTGTTAGAGGTGAATGTTGGGTTGAAAAGTCAGAGCAGGGTAATGCATCTCCCACAGAG
Organism: Polioptila caerulea; assembly: GCA_013397295.1. NCBI lineage: Eukaryota > Metazoa > Chordata > Aves > Passeriformes > Certhiidae > Polioptila > Polioptila caerulea. The sequence goes on along the minus strand of VYXF01011505.1, from coordinate 1,080,870 downwards.
CTGCTTTGCCTGTTCTGGAGGTGCTGGGTGTGCTCTGCTGAGCCCATGCTGTGTGGTGTGGGGAGTCAAATGTGCCATGCCTGATGTCCTCTGGAGTCTGTACCGAGAGCACAGAGCTGGACCACAGGTGTAGTGGCAGCTGTCTGGCAGAGAGTCCACTGCCAGGGCACCACTGCTCCCTTGGGCCCACCATTGAACTGTGGTGCCTTCTTGTAATGCCCAGGTCAATCTTTCACAGGCTTTATTATTTGCACACATGAAGAGACACTTTCCTGGTGTAGACTTGCAGCCGGCTGCAGTTCATGGCATCAGCCTGTTATTGTTGTGATACTGATCATGTATTTCCTTCTCTCACCCACTGCCTTTCCAAGGGGAAGCTGTGATAATGACAGGTCTACTTGTTCTTTGTCACAGAAATTGGGTATAATTGCTCCATTTTGGCGGCTTTAAGATGTGCAGCAAGGGAACAGGCAGAGTTCTTTCTTAAGATGTCAGTCATCTGAAGCATTTGGTAGATGGCACATCAGAGCTGGGAAATGACTCAACTATCTTTGTTAAAAGCAATCCCTCAGCTCTGGGAATAAAATTAGAGGAAGAGAGCTGAGGGAGGTGCAGGAGGGGAAAGGACACTTGATCAACAAAAACAGAGATGCTGTATTCTGTGTCACTGTCATAGCAAAAGAGTTTCTTCTTGCTAGAGCTGTATCTGAATCATCCATTCAGTCAAGGAGCTATTCATCAGCCAGCCTATCCAAAGCAAAAAAGGGTGAGGTGTCCCAGAGGGCAGAGGATGTTAGTGGGCGCAGCTGGGCTCAGCTTCTGTCAGCAGCATGAGGATGCTGGGCTGAAGCTCCTTCATGAGTGACTGCAATAGTGTAATTTCTGTGAGGGTGTTGGGGTGAGCTCAGACCTCTCTCCTAAACCTCTGAGATGCCTTAGAGAGGTGTGTGGAAGTGAATGCTCTGATATCTGCCTAGATCTGATAGATCTCGTTTTCAACTTAGTGTTGTGATCTCAGCAGAAGAGCCCCAGCTTCCCACCACTGTCTGAGCCAAGATGAGCTGTTATTAGTGGAAAACCTCTTTAAGGGAAGTGAGGATTGCCAGGGAATTAAATGGTCTGATTAAACTGGCTTCCTGTTCTCAGCTGACATGGTGAATGGGAACCAGGGTAGCCTCCAGGTTAGCCCTCTGCTCAGGGAACATCTAGCTGGTGGTGTGCTGCTGAGTGCCTGGAGGGACTGCAGCTTTGCCCTCCTGCCACAACACTGGAAACATTCTAACTGAGAGCCATTCTTCCTCCTGTCTGGGCTCACAGAAACCGAGATGGGTTGCTCTTGCCTGCCAGTGAGTCTTTGCAGATCTTGTGTGACAAGCTGCTTCATGGCAAAACAAGCTGCTTCTCAGTGGGCGTAGCAGGGACTCGCTTTGTTTGTTTTTCCTGCTGCCAAGGCCTTGCTTATCTAACCTCCATTTCAGTTCTGTTCTGAGTGGAAATATTCTTATTTATGCAGCTGGGGCAGAGGTCCTTTTTGTTTTAACTCTTCTAAGTTTGAACTTGTGGAAGAGAAAATCTCTCCTGGTGGCTCTGTCTTCTGGATGAAACGTGGTGCCTCATGCATGGGTTGTACAGATGAGCACAAGTCAGTAATTCTGTCCCCTGGTCAATCATGAGCCACAGAAATTTCTTCAGTGCATTTACATGTCTACTTAACTGCATCTAGTAGAAGTTAATTTGGGCCTTCTTGGTCAGAGTCACCCCTATGTCAGTAACATCCAGAGGCTTCAAACCTGATACACGTTATGTGTGGGAAACATTCCCTGCTCCAAAGAGAACTCAGGGGTGTGACACCATAGCTGAGGGACTCCTTGAAGAGCACCCTGGTGTCATCTCAGTGTGGGTTTGGAGGCCATCTCCTGCCATGTTCTGTGCTTGGGCACATCTGTTTAGGCTGCTCTGCAGCTGGGCTGGGGGCTGCCCATGAGGAGGCAGGTCCCTGAGCACACTGTGCCACCCATACCATATGAGGAGATGTAACCATACATCTAGGAGACCCCATCACTTTGTCCCAATGTTTCTGTCTTTAGTCTGGGTACCAGCATCCCTGATGGCCAACAGTGACTTGGCAAGGACTGTTGTGACAGTGGGGACCTGATGGTCTTCACATTATGGACCTCTTTGATTGTGGGATCCAAAGTGACTGGGTTTTCTGTTATAGAGGAAGAACTGTATTCTTTCTAATAGAGAATTCAGTAATTTGCAGAGTATCTGATGCCTCCTTCATGGCCTGCTGAAGTGTGAGAACACCACAGCCCCAGTGTTGCAGCTGTACAAAGTACTGTGCATTCCTAGGTGATGATGTGAAAACATGCAGAAATGTGATTTCTTATATATTGCTTCCTTTTATAGTCTCCCCATGCAAACACAAACACAATTTGTGTTTCTTTTTACATACTCCAAGCTCTAGGTTTGCTTTGTTCGGCACAGGGTGTTCACCACAAAGGAAAGTCAGTCATTAGTGATTAATTGGAACAAGCTTTCCTTTCTTAGCTGTGCTTTTATGGACTGCGTAGGTGCCTATTTCCAAAACAAAGTTTGTATCTGTGGCTCCACTCTGAAAAGCACCTACCAGTGCTAGGTTATGATTCTACAGTCATTAATAAAGTGTTGCAGAGCTGGTCAGTGCTGTCTATTTAGTGTGAGCCAGTGTGTTTCTAAGTACTGTGACAAATTGCTTAAAGGAGCACATGTACACGATTTGCTACAGCTGATGAATGATAGTAACAGAATTACCCTGTCCATTTGCATGCTCAAAGGATCTTGATAAGGTCCTAATGGCAGCTCTTCTGTTGCTTGTATGAGAAGAAATTGTAATTTTGGGAGCTAGCAGCAGTAAGTAGATCTTGTTTCCACAAGCTGTGTAGGAGCTGAGTAGGAATGTTTCAACAAAGCTGGTGCAGTTAGAAAATGTGCATGTGCTGAAGCAGAAATGTTTCATGGAAACATATGTGGTTTGACAAATTTTAATTGTAAATCCTGTGTTGGATAACTTGTCTGTTGTATCACACGTTTCATCTGAGAACTGCACAGAAACAAAGCTGCTGAGGTTTGCCCAGGAATTGCTGCCCTTCAGTCAGTCCAGTGTCCTCTGGTTGGCTGAAGTAGGACTTCTTTTGCTCCTTAGAACCTGGAAATTGGATTCTTGCATGAGGCTGATGTGACTCTTCAGTGTTGTTGTTGCTCACTCCCAAACACTTTTGCCGTCCTTGTTCAGTGCTGAGCAGCTATGATATTGGAAAAAGACTCAAGTGTGGTCATTTTACTCAACAGCGACTGAAGTCCTGGCCTGCATCTAATGTTTTGTATGTATCAGCATTTCTGAAATCTTATAGGATTTCCACTTCATAGGAAACTTGCAAACTTTTTAAATGCGTGTCTGAAATGACATTTAAAGCTATTGAAAATGTCTGCAGGAAGGAAATCTTATTAATCAGCTAGGCTGAGACCTGATGTCTGCCTTATTGTTGCTGAAATTTTGAGCAGATGTGGCTGGAAGTGTTGTGATAACCACTATACTCTCAGATAGTAGCTGCTTTCATTGCTGTATAAAATACAATTTACTGAGGTTTATTTGCACACAAGCTCCCAAGGCTCATCCAGTGGAGACTAAGGGCAGAACAAGTTTGGCCATTTCTAAAATTCTTTACAAGAAAGAAAATTATTTTATTATTTATATTATACAGGTTCTGATAAGATATTGGTCTGTTCTGTCTCTACAAAATGAGTTTGAAGCTCAACAGCACCAACAAAAAATATTTTTAGCATTTTTTACATTCAGGAGATGTTCCTTTCTTGGGAATTTGGTCACAGGCATATTTAGGGTTTGAATAAAACTGCACCCCAGAGAACCAAAACCTCTGGGGAAATTTAATTGTTGGCTGAATAACTCCTATGACCCAATTCCATATAGTCTTATCAAATCTGAAATACTATGCCTCTAAAGCCTTGGCATACCTATTGCTTCATTTCCAAGTGGCTTCACAGGATATTGACATTGTACTACCTGTGGGATGCTTGAGTTTCTCTCAGTGTTCAATTTTGCTGCCCACAAGTAAACAGAGACTGAGATCTTAATGAAGTGAATTCCAAGAACTGCAGTTCTGTAAGAAAAATGAAAAACTCACCCACAGCCATCAGTATTTACCTTCTAGCTCAAATCTCAGGTCAGGCTTGGAGTAAGGTGTTAAGAATAAAGTCCTGACCTAGGGACAGGACACCTGGTTTTGAGTCAGCTGCTCTGTCATCAGTTTTATGTGAAAAATTGGGCAAACAGTTACATTTCACCTATTCTTGGCTCCTCATTTTCAAAACGGAGGCAGTAATATCTTTCTGTCTCACAGGCGTGGGAATACAGGACAGCTTGTGAGGCTTGGTCATTACTGGTTTGGAAGTAGGACAAATCCACCTGTTCTCCTGATTTTACAGATGGCAAAGGCAATGTGGGGAGCTGGCTTTGTCAGAGGCTGTGCAAGAAATGATGGACTAATCAGTGTAGTCTGGGAATAGCATGTTCTGATGCCAGATCCCTGCTTTGGCTATCCTGTTGCTGTCTCTGCTGTGCTTGGCTTTGCATCTGGGGTGCAGAGGGGTTTCACCTGGGGGAGTAACTGGAGGTAAAAAACTCTTGTTTCTCTCCTTTAGCAGATGCATTTTTTTCCTGGAACAGTTTCAGATTAGCTCAGTCATTAGACTCTCTAATTCCTTTAAAAAAGGTTTGTTTTTGCTTTCACATGCTGACAACATGCTGATGCTTGTCACTTGACTTGGCTGCGCAGCACTTCCCATGACCCCAGTAAGATATTTTGGAAAGGATATTAAAACAAGCATAAATTGGCCCTGAAGAAGAGCATGTTCAGTAAGTGTGTGTTGCAAGCACTTACGTCAAGGAAGCTAGAAATCTGTGCAGAACTTTTCTGTCCCTGAAAACCTTGTCATGAGGTAATTTTCTGAGGTGCTGAGTGCTGACACAAAAAGACCTTGATGCTGTTTATGCAAAAGCTGGTTGTCCTTCCCTCTAGTATTTACAGCACCCTCATGGATCCCAAATAACCTTGTTGATCCCACATACCAGTGGAACATAGGAGGCTTTGCTCATGCATCTCCTGGAGCATAGCACATCTGCCTGGTACCACACAACTTTGGGTTCTGCCACACAGTTGGTTTGCCTATGTAAATGTTACTGACAAAGCTGCATGTGATCAAAAAAAGTGTGTCTATTTTCATTACTGATCAGAGGAAAGAATAATTAAAGCAAAATATGAGAAAAATTATATCCAGAAATACGTGCAGATTACATTTTTTTGCTCCACCCTACCAGATTTTGTTTAGTTTTGCCAAAGGCTGCAATACCCAATTGCTCAAAATGATTGATTTGTTCATGTAAAAACAAGCAGATTGTTTTGTCTGTCTATGGCTGAATGTAGACTGATCCATTTTTCGATGTTTCTGTAACAGGATGTTTCATGTTTTGTAGATGGGGTTCCTGTGCAGAACTGACTAGCAGTTGCTGCTGGGTTTCCCAGTCCACCCACTGGGGCAGAAGATCTTTTGGTGTGAGAGACCACCCAAGCCTCCTTTGGCAAAGGCTGATGCACAGGTGCTTCAGTCACCAGAGGGTCTACATTAGGTTTTGTTGTAGAAATGGGAGATGGCTTCAGAAGAAAAGCCTGAAATACACAGGGAGCATGTCTGATGGTTTGTTGATTGAGACCCTCTAAGAGGAAGGGTAATTAGGGCAGATAAAAGTATAGGAACCTGGGATTCTCTCCTACATGATGGACAACAGTGCCAGGGCTACTCTGCCTTCTGTCTCTGCTGAAGCTGCTCCTCTTCATTTCCAATAACTCCTACAGTCAAAGTGGGTTCCATGGCCAGGTGCTCAGTTCAGCTCAAGTGGTACCACCTCTACTCTGTAGCCTGGGAACAGTGTCTGTTCTTCTGGGAATCCAGCCATTCTGTCTGATTCCTTTGGCTTTTGTAGAAAATGCCTCCCAAGGGAAATTACTTGATTTCCACCTAATAAAACATTTCACTTAATCTGAAACCAAATGTTTCCAATTTGCCAGATATTCCAAAAGAAATAATTCTCAAGGGGACCCACAACAACACTTTCTTTTGTTTTTCCTGTTTCATGACAGAACAGAATTAACCAGTGCCTCACCTCCTCTCATGCTAAAGGCAAGGTGGCAGAAGTGGCAGCACTATCTGCCCTTGCCTTGCACAATGTGCTCAGGCTGAGGGGGACACTGAGGGCAGGGATAAGGGGGCACCCTCTGACCCTGAGGTCGAGCTCACGTTTGAGTCACACCTGCCTGTTTGCTTCCCAGTGACAGAGCAGCCCTGCAATAAGAGATGTGAGTGGTTCAGAGGTTCAGGGCTGTTCTCTGACACACAGATGAGTTTCACAACACCATCTGTCCTTCGGGCACCTTTCACTGACAGCTGAACTGCTCCTTTCACAGGCCCTGGGGCCACTGAAGTGCTCCTTCTTTCCAGTTGTCTGTCTTGCTTGAACAGTATGAAGGACCGAAGTTCCTGCTGTCATGACAGTGACCTTCCTCCAGGCACCACAGAAAGTGTCCAAGGAAGGATTGTGGGCTCAGTTACATTCCTCCCCTGCCCCTGCTGCCTCTGGCTCTCTTGTTTCCCAGCAATTCTGCCTGCAGGCATGATGCTTGCCTGTGTTATGGGGATACCTTCACCTCAGCCTCCAATGTCAAATCTGTGATTTAAATCATCGGTCTTTTCTCTCCTGATCTGTCATTTGGGCTGTGATAATACCCCTATGTTCCTCAGGAGGGCTAAATAGGGAAGAGGAGGGACAAACTGTCTTCCAGTAAAGCAGGAACATAAAGCTGGAGCTGCAGTTGCAGTTAGAGAGCACATAAAAGCCATAATTTCTTTCCCAGTGCACAGCCCAGAGACAAAGCCTCTGCAAAGCCCTGCTGGCAACCACCCCAGACAGAGACATCTGCGTGGCACATCCCCACAGGGGTGCAGAGCAGAGGGGATGATATGTCTCTACTCTGCAATTAAGGCTCTCATTTTGTCACTGTTATTCCCTTCTTGCGGGAGCTGGTAAAACTCTCTGCTTTTCCCAACTCCCACCCTCAGTGCAGTGCTTTATGGTGCTTGGGTGTTCCCTCCCCACTGTGCAGAGTGGCTGCCACCACATCCCCCTGTCCCCACCGTCCTGGCAGGGCTGGGTGACCTGACCCTGCCTGCCTGCCCTCAGCTGAGCAATGGTCTCCAGCTTTCCTGACCACTGCTGCCAGGGAGGCACTGACCAGCACAGGACCCTGCTCTGGGAAACCACTGCAAGCAGCCTTGCTCTGAGGCACACTGCAAAGGCTTTATGCTTCTTGGGCTTGGAAGGGCCATCCAGGCCTTTCCCCATTTCTTGTTATTTTTAAAAGATTTTTTAGATGAATCCTCTCTTTCAATGCCTGTGTCTGCTGCAGGCCCCATGCTATAACCACTTGCCTGTCCAGCTCTCCAGTCCCACCTGATGCTGTGCTGCCAGGGCACACCAAAGTGCTAAACTCTGAGTAGATGGGCTGCACTACTCAGCTGTTCAGATACACAACAGCTGCTTCTGGGATGTTATTGATCTGTTGTGATTCTATGATTTCACAGAGACTGAAATCTGCACAGATCCTGGAAAGAATCAAATCTGCTGCTCTTCACTGTCCCATTACATCAACATGTATTGCAGGTTTTCTCTCTTCTCATCTGCAAGATGATGTTGTATATCCTTTATCCTTCCTCTTTGTACCCTCACATACAAAGATCATCTCCAAGCAGAGCTGTATTTCTCAGCATCCTAAATGAGGAGTCACCAGGCAGAATGAGTCACTGGTGCAATTTTCCATAGCCCAATCTAAACTTTTACGGCCTGATTTCATTATTATTGCTTACTTTAAGTGGTTTCTTCCTTCATGCTGAAATCAGCAGAATTTCTTGTTCACTTGGGTGGAAGGTTTTTAAAAAACACACGGGTTGTTTTAGGTCAAGGTTCAGTTAGGACAGTGAGGTACAGGAAGAAATGCTGGACAGGTAAACAGAGCTGGTGATGAAAGCTGGCTTCAGGTAACCCTTCCTCTGTTGCATGTTCTTTTGTGTTACTTAAACACTTGAGTGATTCAGTAACTTCTGTGAGCTCCAGGCTGATGGGCTGGCATGCAGTAGGGTAGAGAGGTGGCATTCAGTGGGCGGCTAAGAAATGCCATGTCTCTTGTGGAAATGTGAAGACTTTCAAGAGCAGGGAGTTAGAGGCAGTGCTGTTCTTCAGATTTCCTTTTCTAAGAAATCCTCACTCAGGAAATGGAATAACTTCACCAGACCATCAGAGCTGAGTACTCCAGAAAAAGAATTTAGGTCTTTGAAAGTACTCAAGGACCTGATACCCTTTCCTCACACATCACAAAATAGATCTTTGTGATTTCTCAGGAAGCATACAAGGATGCGGTTACATCATGTAGAAAGAAAATTGGAAAAGCAAAAGCTCAACTAGAACTCCATCTGACCACTGCTGTGAAAGATAATGATTAATATTGTTTTTATAAGTACATTAACCACAAAAAGAGGGCCAAGGAAAATCTATATTCTTCATTGGATGGAAGGCAGGAGGAAACAGTGTCACCAAGGATGAGAAAAAAACCGAGGTACTTAATGCCTTCTGTGCCTGTATTTAAAGGTGCTTATCCTCAGGGCAACTGGCTTCCTGAGCTGGTAGACAGAGACAGGGAGCAGAATAGACCTCCCATGATGTTCTCAAGTCTATGGGACTGAATGTGCTTCATCCAAGGGTGCTAAAGGAGCAGCAGAAGGGCTCACTAAGCCACTCTGCATCATTTATTAACTGTCCTGGCTGACTGGGAGGGGCCCAGATTACTGGAGGTTGGCCAGTGTGATGCCCATCCACAGGATGGGCCAGAAGGAGGATCCAGGGAACTACAGGCCTCTCAGTCTCACCTTGGTGCACGAGAAGGTTATGGAACAGATCGGTTTGAGTGTGACCACAGAGCACACACAGGAAAAGCAAGGGATCAGGCTCATCCAGCATGGGTTCAAGGAAGGCAGTCCTTCCTGACCAACCTGATTGACTTTTATGACCAGGTGACCTGCCCAGTGACTGAGGGAAAGGCTTTGGATGAAACTAACAACCAGATAAGACCACATAGTCTCAAGCTGCTCCAGGGAATGTTAAAATTGAACATCAGGAGGAATGTCTTTAGAGAAAGGATTGTTAAACATTGGAATGGACTGCCCAAGGAGGTGGTGCAGTCACTGTCCCTGGAGGTGTTCAAGACTGGATGTGGCACTTAGTGCCATGACCTCGTTAAGAAGGTGATGATCGGTAAAAGGTTGGACTCAATGATCTCAGAGGTCTTTTTCAAACTAATTTATTCTGATTTCCCAGCACCACAGATCACTCCTTTTCCCTCCTATCCTTTCTCCTAAAACAAACCCAATCTCTCTGCAGGATTTCTTAGTATCATGGCTGATCTGACTTGAAAAGTACTCTAGTGCTGAATCTTTCAGACCTACTGTATTACATTACCTTTTCCCTATTCACATCTTTCTCTTTTTTTTTCAGGTTAGGTCCTTTTCACATGCATAAAAAAAATTCTTCTGCTTATTTTTGCCTTATTTGCAGACTTAGGAGCATACCTGTTTTGTCTTTCAGCCAAATGGCAGACAGCACTCAATTCTGAGAGTTAGAGCTAGAGTTTGTTTCTCCTCTCTGAATTTGCACTTTGATAATGTCTTACTAGCAATGTGCTACACACAACTAAGTGAAAGTATCCCAGAGAACATCACCCACGGATGTTATCCGGAAGGATTGTCCCTTCTGTCCTACAGGGCAGGATATATTTTCTCAGATTCTGTTAAAAAAACTTTTGCAGAATAGCTTCCCCCCCACTACCACAGACTTGGCTTTTCCAGGTTTAGCTGAGGAAGGCTTTGACCCTGCCAGATCTAGGGCAGGAGACCCCAGGGATACCAAATCAGGTCGTGGACCCCCACTGCACTTGTGCCAGACTACTGGTGAGTCAGGTTGGTTACTCTGTTCCCCAGTGAGCTCTGCCCTACTTTCTTTCCTTCCTTCATCCCTTTTTCTCTGTTCCTTTTCTCATGGCAGAAGAAGTTCAGCCTCTTTTTCTTCAGTTAGTAACTTTTAAAAAAAAATTCAATTCAATCTTCCCATGCTGCAGTGATTTTTTTCCACGCTGGCTGTGATATCACTCTGTATGTAGACCCTTCTATTTCTGTGACCCTTGAATGTGTGGGTGAAAATGGTAGAGTATAATAAAATATTTCAAGAAAGCTTATAATCCTAAAAAGCTAATTAATGATTAGCAGAAAATCCAATGTTCTAACTCTCAAAATTATTAGATAATAGAGTTGGTCAAAAATTTGCCTGCCCCACCTTTATTTTTCCCCTCAACTTTCCTTAGGTTCTATTTCTGTAGCTTTTAATCCTTATAATATCTAATCCTTTGGGAGTAAGGATGAATCCCTTGAGACTAGTGGACTTGGAGGGCCTGTAGCTTTTCCTCTTCCTGAGGCAAATACTAACTTTACCAAGATGCACAATCTCTGAGAATATTCTCTCTGGCAGCCTATATAACCCATAGGATCTCCCAGGTTGTTATTTGCAGTAGAAATTGTGGAGTGCAAAGTCTGTGTTCCAGATGGAATGAGCCCTGGTTTTTAAGCTGAGGCACATGGGTGGTGAATAAGAATTGTCCTTGCACATTATTCCAGGAAAGTGCATGCACTCATTGATATTTTCTGTGAGGGAGTAGCATGTCCTAGTTTTGGCCATGGCATAGATGTTAGTCTACACCACCTCACATGATTGTTGAGGAAAGGGACTCTCTGGGCTAGTAAAAGAAGGGTGTGGCTTCTGGCCAAAAAATATGGTGGGCATGGGGGTGAGGGTAAGCTGTCCACCATTTCTCATTGTCTTGGGGTTTGTGGTGAGCACTTTTGCATGTGAATCAACCTCTCTTTTGTATACTTTTGTAATAAACATTGTTGCTGTTACTGTTTTTTTTGTATCATTGCTGTTTCCAGTAAATCGTTCTTATCTCATCCCATGATCTTCATCTATTTTGTCTCAATTCTCAACTCCATCCTGCCAGAGCAGGAACAAGGGGGAGCAAGAGAGTGGCATGTGATTTGAGAGAGTCTCAGTAGGGGCACTGAATTGAGTAGTAGTGTTCTTAAACCATGACAAACATGTAGGTGAAATCCAAACCAAAGGAGAAGGGGAGTAGCAGTTGAGCAGAAGGCAGGCTAGTTTATGAAGAATAGATAGAAATGGGAAAACTTTTCCCATCTGGTTTAGTGAAAAGAAAAAGAGGGGTGATCAGAGCCAGCTGAGCTCTTCTCAGATTTGCAGGTGATGCCTGGGGTCTGGCAGGTTCCCTGGGGACAGCAGCTGTTGTGGCTTCTTCTTCAGCTCTGTGCAGACTCAGCTGGAAAAGTCTCATGGACTACTGAGGCTCCATCTGCTCCCTGTTTGTACTGTGCTGTGCTCCACGGGGCCATACGTGCAATGGACCTGTTGAACCACGGAGCCTCTGCAGAGAGAGCATCCCTTGTGACTTGGTGCATTGTGCTGTACAGAACAGGCATAAAGCTGCTCCCTCTTGCCAGAACCTCCACTGGCTCAGACCTCCTCTGGAAATACAAAATGCCCAGGTGTTTGTTACAGCTGTAGGTTTGAAAAATATCTGTTCTTCTCAGTGCGTGTTGTCCTTAGGACACAGAGGTGTCCTTGTAGGCACAGAGGTGTGAGTCCATACCTGATGTACCACCTTCTACAATATTTACCAGGATCTAGAAAGGTAAAAGTCTTTGAGGAAAATGTGTCCTTCCAGAGAGACTACCCCATACCAGGCAGCTCTCAGAGATGGGGCTGAACTTGTCAAGTTCAAACTCTCATACAGGGCTGTGTTATTGCTCCAATGCAGTTGTATCTGGGAGAGGGCTTTGGGCAACTTCTGCTTGCTCATTCTTATTGAGATCAAAATTTTCATGTGCCCGTCCAAATTGTGGCCTGAAATTCCAGCTCAGAGCCTGGCTAACAACCCAGCCCACCCAGGGAAGTGGGAGTGAACTTCCCAACAACTCTGGCTGCCTTGAACTGCCTGGATATTTATTGAGCTCTCACACACAAAGTGGGTTTTATCTCAGGAAAAAAACCCCACTGCACATTTTGTCCTCTCAAAACAGTCAGATGTGATCAAAGCATAATCTGGTTTGACAAAGCATTTGTGATCTTGAGCAGACCTGGCCTTCACTACAGCTTGCAATGAAGCCCTGAACCAGGAGCTGCTTGCCTGGTTCCAGCCTGGGTTTCACTCACCAGCTGGGGTCAATGCAGCCTCAGCCAGTTGGGTTTAATTGCTGCCGACGCGCGATGCTGTGCCATGGGATGCAAAGGGGAAGGAAAACAGGCTTTCAACCCCTCGTGTTCTCAACAGACAGACATGGTAGGGGGCCAGAGGCTTCAAAGGGCAGAGGGTTTGGATGAGAGTCACAGGGAATTTGTAAGGGGAGTTCTGGTGGAGAGAGGTTTGCATGGGGGCCAAGAGCATTCCTGGTGCAACACTGTTGACGTCAGTGCCTCATGCGTTCAGTGTCAGATCATCATTTGTATTTTCTCCTGAGCTCACAGGGCCTGGCATCTAGTTTGTGCTTTTGTTACAGCAGCTGTTACTGGTCTGACTCCATCAGTAATTTCCCCAGTCCCTGGAAAACCCATCCATGAGCCCATCTCTAGAGCTCTGTGACTGCTCTCTAAAGCACATGCTTCCCACATTGACTCTCTCTCCACAGACTAATTCATCTGACTAATTATCCCCTTCTTGGTGCTAGTTTGTTTTGAATGCAGAAATTTGGCCATTGCAATTTGTTCTATTCTTTAAAATTCCAAAGTCATTGAATAACGATGAATAGAAAAAGCCTTAATACCAATTCAGCAGTGAACAGAGGCAGCCTCTCTCACTGACCTGATATGTCAGGCTGTCTTTTCTGAAAAAGTGAGGCTGTGGACCCAGAAATTTAGCTGCTTCAGAGAAGTCAGGCAGGAGGCTCCCCCTTGTCTGGTACTGCAGCAAGCACTGCTTGCAGACACTTCCTTGAGCAATATATAGGTGAATTATTGGGAGATTTTTTTCAGTGGGAAAAATGAAGCAAAACCACTGACTCCTAGAAAGGAAAAATGGATTTCCCTTAGTGGAAGTGGATTAGAACAAGAAATATATATCAGCACCTTATCAGTGCAGCAATCTAGCACTGGAATTACCACCATGGCTTAGACAAAAGGTTTGTCTTTGAACCCAGCTTTTATTGCTTCAGAAGACAGCACAAAACACCATTAAAAAGGACATTGGGGTAGCACCATGTAAACAACCATGTTTGACAATGGAGAGTACTTCTGCTGTTTCCATAAACCTCTGCTGGATACTTCTGCATTCCTGTGAGCACTATATCTCAAGCAAGATCTCGAGACAAGGGCCGTGTCTTTCAAATTCCTGTGGAACTACGTTTTAATGCAAGGTCATTAGGGATGCCTAGATGATCTCTTACATGGGTGTGTTTGTCTGCCCTCTTCTATTCTCGCTCATCTGCTTTCTTTTTCTTGTAAAAGAACCTTTTCTTAGATCCCTCTCTATATTTTCATATGGATTTTCAAATCTTTCCAGTTGCTCCTTCACAAATTTCATTTTGGCTGTTTCTTCTGAAAAAGAATAATGAACACTGCTATTTCAGTGTAAGTGGTTAATTCTGTTCTTAAAACACCAGGAAAGGCAGCTTCAGCAGTTCTCTTAATAAGTTAGGGCCTTCTGAAAGTCTTACAGTTGCTTTTTCTTAATGTCAGTGGTAAATGATGTGCTTCTTACCTCTCTGGTAGGAAGTATAGGAGGTATACACCTCTATGCCAAAAATGGTTGCTTATGCCAGATTTCCACCTGTTGCATTTTTGCTTGAATGGGTATTATGAAATTATCTGGATGAGCATTCCTATCCCAATATCACCTATTTTTGGGGAAACCTGTTTATGCTTCTCTGAGAGTAACTCACAGACATTCCTGCTTTCTAGAAGGAATATGACTACAATGATGTTTTGGTTTCTTGCAAAGTAAATTAAAATTCCCTGAAGGAACACAACAGATTGACTCAAAGTCCATGGAAACCTTGTTATCTTAAGGCAGCCCTGGGATGAAGGATGATCTTTTTGCTTCTGTCACCTTTTTGGCTCTTTCTTGAGGCCATAGCAATCAAGCTCCCACCTGGTGTTGTTTAGTGGCCTGTCTCAATCATGTTCCCTGGGGGAGTTCTGTTCCAGACAGAATCCACCACAGCTTCTGTCTCACTGCTCACATCAGAAAGTGAATTTTGAGGGAGAGATGGACTTCATTGCCTTCTGACCTGTAGATGAAAGATTGCATCCCTTTCCACTTACCTTAAACATGTTAGTTTACAGAGATCATTTAATGGTTAAAGTAAATTATTAGCTCTGGGGGTTGCCTTGGTAGGTCTCTCTTAGGTTACCTCTCCAAAACTCTGTGAGATAGAAAGTAACTTGTGCTCAAAATACTTGTTGTGATTAACTGTAGAGAGGACCTGTGAATTCAGAATCAGACAATGGTGGGATAAAAGAGCAATGAGTCTCATTGAATGAAGAAATTGAGAAATTTAAGAGAATTCCTATGAATGGAAGACTTCCTATAGAAGGCCACACAGTATTACCTGCTTATTCCCTTTTGTCTCCCTGAAAAGTTTTAGATTGTGCTGGAATACAGCTTTTCACATTCTTATCTGTCTATGATGCAATCCTCTTCCTCTGCCCTCTTCCCCCATCTCTAATATTTGTGTTTGAGTTAAAGCTGGACACAACAGGAGAGATATTTGGGTTCCCCACTCCTCTTCGCCCATGATCTCTTATGTGTGTAAATGTTTTGTTTTTTTGATGCACATTTGCCAGATAAATGCTGGGCTCAGCTCCAGGCAGTCTCATTTCCCTCTTCCATCTTGAGACACTCCAGACCTAAACACCATAAGCTTGCACAGCTAAATATTTAGGAGACAGCAACAAATCTGTGTCACCAAAAAGCTCTAAGTATCCCTCAGAATAAAATTATATAATTTAGCATGTGCAGAAGAAGAAACATCACACCATTTTTATGAAAATGGATCAGATTAGGAAAGGTCCATACTTAAACTATGAATCATTGTAATCAACATAGCATCTTACTTAAGTTTGATATCAGAGGTAAAACACCACCATACTCAATTCACTTCTAACCCCAGAGCACTGATATACCAATGTGCTGGTGACTTCTTACTTCTGTAGGATCCCAGACCCCACTAGCACAGATGAGCCTCTTTTGCTGAAGATCAGCATCTTTATGCTGTTTCGTCTCATTCTTCTTTTAATCTTTTAGTACTTTCTGTGAACATGGAAATGAATTATGGACAAGCTTGCTTCGTTTTGGGCACTGTACTGCTCATCTTTGCTGAGACAAACATCACGTACTGCTATGAGTGCTGAATCTAACACCAGCAACTCTGTCTGAAATTGTCTGAAGCAAAGATTTCTGAAATTTCTAAACTTCTCATAGAAGTTGGTGCAGAAGTTTGCCAAAGATTATCACAACCCATAGGAGTGGTGAACTTCAGCAGAAATGTAAAGAATACAGATGGAACTGTTTGCCTTGCTTATACTGTTGCAGCTCATTTTGACAGAGGCTGTGAATCAGAGCACAAAGTCTGAAAAAAGTACCGGAGGTTTGGAGTATCTTCTTTGGACTTTAGTGCTTGTATGAATCAAGCCTTCAGGCTGGACATGTCCATGAAAGCTGCTCTTTTTCCTCTACTGCCACATGGCCTGGATGTGAAGGGAGTAGAGGAAATGGAAAGCAAATGGGATTCTGGAGAAAGAGGCCAGATTTATCCTCAGTGATGCTGGGGTAACTCAAAATGGAGAATCCTTCATGTCCAAATGCGTGAGAGAGACAATGACCGGCTGCCTGTCTGTGCTTGCTGTGTCTGGTAGTGACTGGAGCATGCTGCATCCTCCAGTTGCCTCCTGCCCATGGTAATGGCTTTCAGAGCTCCTCTCATCAAGTAAGACCAACACTGTATTTTATCTGTTTCCTGTCAGCTGGCACAAGGCCTTGAAGTGTTTTGGGAGAGGGAATGCAAACACTGCACACCTGCTTCCAGCCTCTGCCCAAGATACACTCAACCACACCAGCACTCCCACTGGGTTTGTTTCTGGGCTACAACCAAGTGTTAAAACAGGGCTGCAGCTTACACAGGCGTGCAGTGTCTTTGCACCAGCCCAGCAGTGTAGCCTTTAGTGCCTCAGTTTATGGGAAACACCTGAAGCCTGGTCATGTGCAAATAAATAGTCCCGGTGGATAAGACAGAGGAAAGAGACAGAGAGAGGGAAGAGCTAAGGCATAGGCTTGACTAACTGCAAATGGGAGAAGTGAACCAGCACTGTGTTGCCAAAGTCTGGATTTTTTTAATCAATCTTGTGGTTGCTTTTGCTTTCCTTAATGCCTCAGCTTTATGGAGATCAGTGTTTATTTATTAATATTTCAATAATTTTAGAATATTTTCTAACTCAGTGTTTGGATGGAAAATAGATGCTGGTTTAATTTATAATTTTATTTATTGGAATAGGGATACACAGACATCAAGAAATTACACATTTTTATGTCTATTGATACATGTATTTTTCTTTTAGCTGAGCACCTGATGGAGAAAAAAAAAAGTCTATGAAAGATGTAAATAAAAGTTCTTTTCTTCTTCCCTTCTTGCAAATTGTTCTGTAAATAACGATGATTGGTTTTAGACTGGAGGCCAGACCTTGACCACCTAATCAGTGGATCAGCTGTGCCTTTTCCCCAGCATCACTTGTGAGCATCTGGCATATTCTCTCCGTGGGGCAGGCATGTGGCTTGCACCTGGGTTTGGAAGTGATACAGCAATAATATTACTCTACCCCAAGTGGTTTGGAGCACAAGAGAGTGCCTGGTGAAACAACAAGCTAAGGTGACTCCTGCTTAGGCACCCGAGGTCTTTTATGCCTTCCTCTCCTGGAGACATGTAAGTGATAGAAAATGCTGCCTCTGTGGTACCAAGTGACCACTGCCATTTAGCAAAATCCCTGTGTCAAAGGTCAGTAATGCAGATGAAATGTGGAGTGGTTTAAACTAGCTGCTATTATTAAAGTAGATTAATATTAGCTTAAACAAATGCTGGTGCTTTCTGGAAAAGGTATCCTTCTGTTTGCAGACAAAGAAGTTGAAAGTATGCTAATGAGATTGGCTGGTTTGGAAATTTGTGAAATTTGTCTTTCTGAACATAACTATACTCTGATTTCTCTCATTTTGTATGTTTGAATTGAGTGGAGTTTAAGGAGGTTCATGGAGATAGAATGAATAAGTGAATGAAATCCCGTCAGACTGAAGCAGCCTGGGTACAGACAGAACACATTTCAATATGCACTGCCTTTGCTTGCTAAAATATTTCTTTCTTCTAATTGGAAAAAGGCAAGTTCCCTTGTGGGACAAACAGCCTGCTTGAGTCATGACCTCTGGGCCAACAACAGACTAATGGTTTTTCTGTTAGGTATTCATCATTCCTAAATAACTGACTCGAAATGTAACTAATTTCCTTCATAAATGTTTCTGTAATTTTGGTCACTTCTAATGAAAACAACTTCACTCAAACTCAAAACAGGAAAGCAAAGAGAAGAAAGATGGCAATAATGCACACATTTCAAATTGAAAGGTAATGCATGTATTCCTTCATAATTGCTCTATCCAGCTGCAGTGGAGCCAAAACTGCAGAGAAGAGGTGAAGGCACATGAACTAAATGTGATCAGTAAGATAACTTTAGGGTAGATTCAAGTTTGGGTTCAGTTAAAACAAAATCTCTGTAGGGTGAGGATACTCAAGGAGTGTACAGTCAGATGATAGGACAGACCGAAAGGTTGAGAAACTGGGAAAAGGATGTGAAGATTCTTCTTCATAAGTCTTTGACAGTACTGCAGGTGAGATCATGTTCCCTCTCTCCCACGTGTTCTTGATTTACAGAGGGTGAAGGCTGCTCCTACAGTCTGGGTTATAGACATCTGACTCAAATTCAAGCCAAGCAAATCACATCTTTAATACTGGTGAACTCTGTTTTCTTCCTTCTGTCAGTGAGGGTGGTGATGGTCCTGGATATGCTCCAGAGGATATGCTGGAGGGGAGATTTAGGTGGAACTGGCCCCTGCTCAGTTTTCACTGCACAACTCCCATGGCACAAAAGCAGTTCCCTTTCTGAAGTCTTGCCAGATGCATTGAAGGCTTAAATAGAAACCAAAAAAGTTTCTTTTATTTCTTGCAGTCACCCACCAATTTTAAGCTGCGCTACAGTGACAAGTCACATGGGGGAATCTTCCTTTGTTGGCTGAACATGACATGCCCTTTCTGGCTCCACTCAGGGTATGAGTACCCTGACTCAGTTCACTGCCACTGCACTTACCTACTATTTTAAGAAACAGCTTACTAAATCAGAGGAAATTCTTTTGCTCCCACACTGTATCACATTTGGAAAGTGACCTCAACACATCAGCAGCAGAGGCTGGCTTTCAGTAGGCTTGAGACACACACCTGCAAAGGGTGGTGGGCCTCAGCTTGACAGAGCTTTATTAGCCTTGGAAAGAGGGGATTCAAGTATTCCCTCAGGCTCTGGGGTGAGGATTTGCTGTGACAGTCCTGGGTTAGGAGATGATCTCTGCAGAAACCCTCTTTGCTATTCTGAAGTAAGATGCTGAAAAACAGTAAGCGTTGGCATTCTTCAAGGCACTAACATCTGATTGTTATTGACATCTCAACAAGTGAATAGATGAATACCTATAATTTGTAGACCTAGAAGTATTTTCTTACATGTTTCTAGAATATTTTATGAAGTTCCCTAGAATGAATCATTGTTTAAAAACAGCTTAGTAAACATCATAGAGTTAAAATTATTTGAACACAGCACAGTTCAAACTAAGACTGAGTTTTCAAAGAAAAGGTTTGCCAGAAACTGCAAAACAAACTGTTTTATTCCTTAATGTAATAAAACACCTGTCAGCCTCGAAAAAATCAGATTTTCAGAAGTTCCTAGCATTAGCTGTGAATTCTGAATGTTCCCATCCACCCCAGAAGGCCTGATGATTGATAACCTGCACACATTCTGCTCTTTGAATACTGCAAGGAAGCCACATGACTCAAACCTGGGGCACAAGGACATGGCCTCTGATTGGGGAAACCTCCCAAGGGGGGGTGTGATTCTCACATATGCTTTTCTGAGAGCTCCTTGATGCAATCTGATGAATGTACCTGACAAAGTAAATAAACACCAAAGAGGGCATTTCCTCAGCCTTTTTCCAGAATTATAACTGCAGCTGTTCCCAAGATCATAAGGCAAAATCTGACTGTCAGTCCAATTCTTCTTCCAGTGAAGTCTACAGGTAAAAGCAAACTATCATTATCTTACTCTAATTGTGTTTTGCTTCAGCTGTAAAGTGTGGAGAATTATTTTTGTTTGCTTCAGACAATGGGTGTAGTTAATTTCTGGGGCATTCTAGTTCTGGAGAAATGAAACTCTTGTTATCATGAGGCACTGAACGCTGAGACATCCAAGCTCTTTGGTTGGTACTCCTCTGCAAGAAAATCTTTGGTTAGTACTTCTTTTGACCTGTGACAAGTCCCTGAATTGTCCTGTGCCTTTCTTTGTAAAGTGGAAACAAGATGTATGACTGTTGTAATGTTGCAGTCATTTGCCTAGTCCATGGTAGGCAATGAGACTGGGGTGACCATGAACTGTATTTTAAGAGTAATTATTTTCATCTACTAACCTTTGTGGAATTGGACCAGGGCAGAGGGATGTGTGTTAGTCAGCTCACCACTGTTTGGCTGGTAGGGAGGAATACACTATTTACTGGGATGGAGAAGCTGCATGTTGGATCAAACCAGACTCAGGACCAGCAGGTCTAAGTTTTGTGGCAGTCTCCTGGATGGGTCTGCACCCTGTAATGTGAAACAGTGAAAACTCTGTAGTGAGAAGAACAGTGGGGTCTGGCAGAAGTAATGAGGTCAGACTCAACATTTCACACATGTGGTTGTTGGGCTTTGAGGACTGGGTTGGCTCACAAGCAGTGTCACAGGGAATGGGCATCTGAAAGGCTGGAGCTGGCTTTGTGTAGTACCACTCAACCCTAGGATTGTTCAGGCATTACTTAGATACATGTCTTCATGCACCCTTGATGAAGTCCAGCATTAAGGGAACTGGCTGAGAAATACTGGGATATATTTCTGAACTATCACAGGAAAGGGATGAGATTCCAAAGCAAAAGATAAGAGTGCATGTAGTGATACATTTAAAGAAAGGAGAAAAGGAAGTGAAACTAGATAGTAGTCACCACAGTTGCAATTTCTGGAAAAGTGGGAAAAATGAGCTGTGTATAAGCCTATAGAAGATAAAGTGGCAAGCTACAGACCCCTCAAGAATAAATCCTATCAGAGCCACCTGCCCTCTGTTTTTTGACAGAGGAACCAGACAGGGAAGAAAAAGGAGATGTCCTATATTCTGACTTGGCTAAGGTTTTCCATATTTCTTCACATGATACTCATAAGGCAGCTACGGACTCAGATCCCATGTGAAACTCCAGGAATTTCAGCCACAGTCCCATGAAGAAGCTTATTCATTGAACATTCCTTGGATCTTTGCATGAAATGCGAGGGAACAGTGAGGGGAATCTTGTCATTAATGGCTTCATAGGTGCAACAGAGATAATGCTTATCAAATGTGATGGCAATGTCATGCTGATGGGCATACAAGCTCATGGGAGAACATGGTCAGAATTCAAAGAGGTCTTCAGATGCTGTAGGACCAAATGAAATAATACTCAATATGGAGAGGTACAAAATAGGAATTAATAAACTGCTGCACAAATACAAGGTAGATGACAGCAAGAAGGTTTTAGTGATTTTAAGTGATCCCAAAGTGAATGTTTCAAATGCTTTGCTGTTGTTAAAAGACCATTCTTATCCTGAGACAAACAGACATGAAGATAGTCTCTGAAACAGCCTCCTTTCTCTGCTTTGGACTGGTGGGTTTTCAGATTGAGTGTTATGCCCAGCTGTGGATTGCAGGTTTCACAAAAGCCATAGATTAGTTTAAGAGAGTCGAGAAAAGGAAAAAAACCCAAAACAGTCAGATGTCTAGAGAAGATATTCTCTACATTTTTTCAATTTGTTGACAAGGCTGTACACTAACCTCTCAGCTTGTTGTGAAAGAAAGAAGAAAAACAATTTTCTGAGTCAGTGCTATATAGGATAAGAACTCTCCCTTACAACTTACATTGTAGCAGGAGAGATAAGGGTTAGCCTTTAGGAAGCCCATCTCATTCCAAAGGTAGAGGAGTGCTGACTACATTGCTTAGGAGAGTTTGGGAGTCTTTTAAGTGAGATTTCAAAAACTGCATTTTCCGGGGATTGTTATGGTAGTGCTGCCACAGGTAGAGACGGAAATAACAAGAGAACAACAGGGAACCCAGACAGGGTAGCTGTGCAAACCCAACAAGCCTTTGGGCAAACAAATGTCTTTTCCAGTCTCAAGCTATTGGTAATCTTCCTGTGAAACAGATCAGACAGAGTCCCTGCCAGTCTGTGCCAAGGGTAGGAGAAATCACTCAGTAAGACAAGAGGTGTTTGTCAGCCTGTTTAGAAACAAAGTTAACAGCACCGCCTGCACAATTCTGTTGACTGTTTCTGTCTTATTTTATTCTGCAAATACTAATGACAGGTTGTGCAACTGTTGGAACAAGGGGTTCTTCTCCCCAGCTTCAATTTAAGTGTCTGGGGGCTACTGGTTTTAAAGGGGTTTCAAGTTCTGGTCTGGATCCATGTGAGAAATTGAAAGGTTTTCCAGTCTTGGAGGACTCGACTTCCATCCCAACTACTTCCAGATTTTTTTTCCTGACCTATATTTTTCATCCATATACTGCTTTGAAGAAAGATAGACTCTTGGCAAACATCTACTAACAGCTATCAAAACCTTGTGCTAATCTGACTTCAGGTTATCTCTTATTTCCAGAGAGTAATCAATCCAGTGTGGTTATTTTAATTTAAATATTAGCATAAAATTTCTGCCAGCCTTACTTACAAATCTATTTCAGGAATCTCAAACATCTCCCTCTCATTCACTCCCTTGAACAGCTGGACAGTGGTGGTCTTCCCAACCTGCTCTCAGGAGGTTTGCATAAAAATAATACTTTATAGGACTTTATTTTTGGTCCACATCAAGTTCGTATAATGATAGCAGAGCTGGATGAGATGCCAAAGAGTTGTGCAGATCAGGCAGCTGCCATTACACCAGGCCACTCTTGACCCACAGGGTCTCAGGCTGTTTCCTGAGGTACTGGTGATTTACACGAGGACAATAATGCTCCTGGGAGCAATTGCTGACTTTTTAAGGGCAACATCATGAAGCTCTAGCGCAAGATAGGGAGAATGAGGGAAGGAGAATAAAAGGGTCTATTCTATTCTTATGAACTGACTGCAAGGAAAGGCTTAAGAAGAAAATGAATAAAAGAGTATTTAGTAAGAGTTGCTAAGAAAGCATGACAGTATGTGAGGGGACCATTCCTTTTTGGGACATATTTGGCTCAGGAAAGCAGAAGCTGAGCACAGCTGAGCTGGATGGATACATGGATGCTGCCTTTGTAGCTCTCTGATCAAGGCAAGCAGTTACAACTTCTGTGGCTCAGCCTCAGACACAAGGCTACCAGTAGGTGTTATCACCATTTGTTATTCTCAGGCCTGGCAGAGCAGAAAAGAAGGCCAGGGTTAGGTTAATAATCTGCTGTCAGTGCAGTGAGGCTAGAGCAGAAAAGCTGTGGGGCTCCGGCAGGATTGAGCTGCACTGGCAGAGCCCTGTGAAAACCAAGGACACCTGTAGCAGTGACTGGGCTCAAAAAACTCCACTGATACCATCACCCCTCCCTAGAAAAGGCTCTGTGTGAATGAACAGGTCCTTTTGGGGGACATTAGAAGTATCCTGCTTGGCTCTTAGTTATGCTACAGGAAACAAGATCCCAATTTCAGCTCATGTAGTTAAATCAGGCAAAAGCAGTATAAGCTCCACATTATTATAAATTAAAATACAGAAGAATTCCAACTGTTTATTGTATGAGACCAAACATGGAGGTCTCTGTCTATCTTTAGCATCAGATAAGGGCAGTTAGCCTGCTCTTCCTTGAGTCTGGCTTTTCTCTTTTAAGGCAAATGCAACAGATCCTGAACATGCCTTACATAAAACCAGAGAGACAAAAAAAAAATAATCATGGCAACTGAAGGGCACAGTCCCACCATGCACTGGGAAAGAAATGAGTTGATGCCTGTTTTTGTTGTGTCATTACTTAAGGAATTTTATCTCTTGTATTTACCTCAGTCATCAGTGAGTCTGAGTTTGGAGGCCACAAAAGGGACTGAGGGGTTTTTGCTTTGGTGTCTGTGGGTTCTGAAATGACCCTCGTTGTCTTCTGGCAGCAGAGAGAGAGAGAAAACATTTGCAAATAACTCCCAGACCAGAGTCAGCCCAAGAAGCAGCAATGGCCAAAAAAGAAAGAATCCAGACAAAAATGCATGCCTGACACTAATATAAACAACATGTCGAGAGGGAAGCAACATCTATTGCCCATTTTCTAGCTAGAGCCAGTAGCTCTTCTTTACCTCTACTCACTTGAACACAGCTTTTCCTTGCAGTCCTCTTCCACTATCAGTGACTATGAAGAAACTGCAAACAGAGGTCACACATTGTCCTTCATGGTGAAGCTTCTCAGGGTTTCTTCCTCTAGGGCAGTGCAAATTCCCTGTGTTTAGAAAAGGAAGATTCCAATGAGCTCTGGAAGGAGCTGAAATATAAGTGTGAATCTGTAAGTGCTGAGTTGCCTTTGCCTGCCTTGGCCTTGAGTGCCTGGCAAGCCTTAGTGGAGAACATGAAGGACAGCACTGCAAGAGCTTTCTCTGCATATAGGATAACAAGTGTCAGTGTCATATGGAAAGTTAAATTTATCTGTTCTAATAGATATATTTGGTTTGATTTCTTGCCTGTGGCATCAGTCAGTGTTACTTCACCCTGAAGAAGAAAAGGCCCTCTCACTCCCTAGTGATGTGCTCATTAGTTTGGCAGAAGTGCAATCTGCTCCTGCCCAGAAATTTGCCTCCATTTCATCTGTAACAGAAACACTTATGCATTCACAACTTACAGAAATAATATTATGGCAGCTAAATCTACAGAAATTTAGATATCTTGAAGAAGAGAATGGTTTATAAGAATCTGGATACATTTCTTCTCTTGAATCCCTCTAACAAATAAATTTAGACATTTTGATTCAATTTATCTCTGTTTGTTTTTACTCACAGGGTTAGCCAGTACTTGAAACACCCCCATTCCAACCACCACTTCCTGCTCCACGGAATACCATTAAATATTTGCATGGGATGAGTAAGCAGACTTGGCTTTTATTAAAGTAATTTGCACAGAAAATGCGTAAACCACAATTCCTTAATTGTTTGTGTAGCTGTTACCCTGACTTAGAAGGTGGAAAACTTTCAGCACTTCCAATAGCTCCCTCTGCCTGCAGTGGGACAGGTCCTGTGTTTTATGACAGGAGTGATGAGTTTCACAGAGTTTCATCAGAAATGCAATCTGCTGTTTAATCCTGCACAAAAACTGACACTTGGGGAAAAAAAAGAAGAATCAGTCTCATAAAGTCTAGGAGCTGAGCAGCCAAACCCTTTTTGTCTTTTCTTCTTTTATTCTGCAGTGTTCGTTGTCCAGCTCCATTTTTGAAGACTGTCTTGCCCTCTGTGGGCTTTACTCTGAAGTATCTTAAATAACCCTCTGGGCATGTCTTGGGATATGACTCCTTCAGAAACTTTTGTTTCTCTTCTCTCATGCCCATGTGCTGCAGCTGCTTATTAAAGTAATACCTTAATTTAGCAAAGTCAATTGTACACTCCACCCCTTCATGTGCCTGCCAATGCAATAAGAAGCCTAAGAGAAGGCACCTGTAATGGCTGTTTGGTCTTGCTGGTTCTGAAAGACAGTGAGATATAATAAACTCATCTCCAAATAAACATACAGAAATAGAAGAATTAGCAATAAGTTGGGAAGGAAGATCCTGATATGTATGTGATCCTGCCTTAGTTTTGGTTGAAATGCTTTGTTTCAGTCAGCGTTTTGTGGTGTTCAGGGGCTGGCATGAGGGGTTTTGCAGGAAATTGAGTGGATAATTAATATTACCAATAAGCTTTACAACTAGAAAGTCTGTAAAGCAGAAAGGGTGTTTTCCATTTCTTTACAATAGTCAGTTTTAAATTAATGTAAAAATAAAGGCTGCTTTGGCTTTAGCTGTTCAGTGCCTCTTGGCAATCCGGGGAATCAGATGCAGAACAGAGAGTGCCTGGGGGTGCTCTTCTGCACCATGACTGGCCAGAGCAGGAGCTCAGATGCAGAGAAACTAGCAGAATTAAGAGAGTTTTAACTTGTTCCCATTTATTTGATAACACGGCCAAATATCATATTTATATAAACTATCTAACAAACTAGGGAGATGCATGAAGTTTTTTGTCTCAGTGGTCGATTTGGACTTTAATTTGTAAACTGCAATCATGGCAATGAATTTTTACTAGAGACACCTCTTAGGAAATAGACCTCAGTCTGCTCAACTTGTCAGCTTCCAAGGCAGTATGTAAATGGGCATCGGGTGGTTGTTGTTTTGGCCACTGTGCTTCTGGGCTTTACTTAAGTGCTGCCAGCAGCCACTCCACATCCTGGGGAAGTAACCTTCCTCTAATCTACGGCATTTAAACAGCCAATCCAGCATCCTTTCCCGTGCTGGAGGCTCTTGAAAACCACTGCGTTTTACTTGACTACAGCAGAAACCTCCCTTTACACCGAACCATGGAGAGCTGTGTACCGAACCTCTGGAAAACAGGCCTGCTGGCCAACTGGCCCTCCTGTTAAATCTCCCGCTAACACATTCCCAGCCTGCCAGGGTCCCCCACGCTGCCTTCCCACCCGCAGGTTGCCGCGCAAACCCTCTGTGCCCGGCAGAGGAAGGTAGCTGGGGCTGGAGCACCCTCTGCAGGGACCTTCCTCCCGTCCCCGCGCCTGCCGGGAAGGGACCCCCGCCGCCCACCGCGGCTTCTCCGCACTGCCAGGGGGCGGGGAGCCCAAAGGTCAGAGAGGCCCTGCCGTGTGAAGCCTTGGCTCAGGGAGGGTCAGCAGCGGGAGCTGCCAAATGCCCTCTCTGGGAGGGGATGCGAAGGGCATTCTTAGGGAGAGGGAAGCAGCGTGACAGTGGAGATGCTAACTTACATGCTGCTTGGTATGAGCCATCCTCTTTGCAGCATGAAGGCATTTATAGCTTTAGGGCTTCATCATAATTATTATTGTTGTTGTTCTAAAATCCTATGTAATTACAAAATAATTTATTATTACCATCTGTCATTGAACTGAGTTGCAAGCCCTCTATTACTTTTGTAAAATTTTATCTATCAAAAGCATCCCGGTGGTTGTCCTATTTCCCAGCTGAAGGCCTGATACTCAATGAGCCCCTTCCTCTCAGCTTACAGATGTGCTGGAAACAAACAGAAATTCCAGGGCTTTCATTTCAGTGCTGTCAGTGACCGTGCCATTGAGGAAGAGAGTTGGAAAAACTTTAATATCAATGCTTATGGACAATGGCAGAGGAGCACAGTCCCCCACTCCGATGGCCTGCAATGTTCAGGGCAAGCATTGCTGTCTTAGATTTAGCTGATCATCAAGTAGTTGCATCAATGCTTTGTAATCCTATAACAAGCTAAAAATAAAGAAATAGTGAAGCTTAATATCATTTTTTAGAGGTGGTGTGTTCAGGATCACATGTCATGGATTGTTAGAAATGGATTTGTGATATGCACTTTGCTGGGAAGGAATTATGTGTAATGGAGGCACTCGGCTGTCATCGGCTGAGATGAAACTGAGGCATGAAATTCTCTGAAAACGAGGAAGGAACTCCCTGACAACACTTGGGTTGCATTCCTGAGCTTGCTGCATGAAAAGGAAAGGTAGAGAGGGTTTTTTTGACAAAGGAATATTAAAAGAATTAGTCTGTCTTGGGTACATCAAATTAGGTGGCACCTATACTTTCGTCACTTAAACAGGTGTACAAAACACTTCAGAAGATAAAGTCTTTATTTTTGGTTTCTCAGTTTTCTGTGGATTGCTCTGTGCACATTTTAACAACATCACTTTTTGCACTTTGGGAACACAGCCCCTCTTAATTCTCTTTTCCATTTGAATTGGAAAAGCAGCTCAAAGAAATGGCAGGTGAAACAAGTATCTCAGCAATATAACAGCACCATACATTCCTTCTCAACTCCATGCTTATCTGCTACATGCTTGCAATGGAAGCCCTCAATTTTATTTTAAAAATCAAGTTTCCACTTTACAAGGCATAAGAAGGTGAAAACAACTGAACCATGAAAAATAGTTCAAGATTTATTATATTTTTTTATATCACAGATCTAGATTCCATTCCTTTTAATGTTTGCATTTTTGAAACTAGCTTTTCCTGATGCCAGGATATATGACAAGTTACTTTTGAGGATACTCTTCTGCTGCCTGGCTAAGTTATGGCCCTCAGGTATAACAGGCTCTAGCCAAGCTCTCAGGCTTCTTTGAAAATATTTTTAAAAAGACTATTCCATGCTGCCTTTGATCTATTTATATTTACTACTAAACTTCTACCGTCAATGACTATATTCATTGTTGCACTGGTCTTTGTGTACTTTGTGTACAATTGTACTTTGTATACAATCTATGTGAAACTCCTTATGTAATTAAATAAGTACTTGTAGAATATAGAGTGCCATTGCCATGAAAAAAAAAGCCAGGAAAGTAAAAGCACATCTTATAGGCACATGGAAATACAAACTCTAGTTCAGCAGAATACTCGAAAGGTCATAATTTTTTAAGAAAGGTAGAGTGATTTTTAAAGCTAAGTCCTTTTTTTTTTTTT
>VYXF01011505.1:1029176-1051277 GCA_013397295.1 Polioptila caerulea | reverse complement strand
CGGGTGCGCAGCCCGGGGAGAGCGGCGGGCGGGACCCCGGGAGCGATGGATTTTCGTGGGAAGAAGTACGAGCGCGGCAGCAACTGGTCGGACCCCGAGGTAGTGGAGCTGCTGCAGCTCTGGGCCGACGAGTCGGTGCAGATAGAGCTGGAGAGCTGCTTGCGCAACCAGCACGTCTTCAACCGCATCGCCGAGGTGCTGCGGGAGAAGGGCATCCACCGGACGGGCGACCAGTGCCGGGAGAAGATCAAGAAGATGAAGCTGGAGTACCGGCGGATCAAGGACAATAGCAAAGCCCCGCGGGGCGGGCGGACGTGGAAGTTCTACGAGGTGATGGACCGGGTGCTGACCAGCCGGCCGGCCCTGGCCTATGGCTCCCTGAGCGGCAGCATGATGGCTCAGCAGGTGCTGCAGGGCAGCATGGTGGAGAGCTACCACCACCAGTTCGCCTCCTCGGCCCTGCCCTTTGGACACTCCCAGCACCCTGAGCTGATGGAAATCAAATGTGAGGAGGTGAACTCTGATGACCACAGCTTGACCCCAGAGCCCCCACAGGCCATGTCTTACCAGCAGGGCTCCCCTGAAGAACAGGAGATGGAGAGAGCCTTCTTGGAGAGGGCCCAGAACGACTCTCCCATCTCCAGGGTGGAGATTCCCATTGAAACCAGTGTTTCACCTTCAGGTAGGGATAGCCATTCCAGCATAAAATTTCTGCCCATTTTCCCAGAAAGAGAAAATTATTTATGCTGCAGAGATGGACACCTGGTTTTCTCAATGACATTTGGATCCTTGTTTTTCCACATCCCAAAAAGCTTTAAAGTAGAAGGTTGATATCCGAATTTATGGTGTTTTGGCCGTTCCCAAAATGCAGGTATCTCATGCAGGTAAATATAGTCTAGAATTAATGAGCTAGGTGAAATAATGTGTCTGAAATCCAAAGGGCTCCATAAACTGGGCTAGTTAGATTTCTGCATATAGTACTGGCAGTAATTGCCTTATTGAAAAAAAAAAGCCCAAATGTGCATGCTTTTTTAGTATCACTTGAACATAACCAGAGCTGTCTGTTGTCCTCATGCTGAATTGTATCAGGACACCCTCTTCTGCCATGGTTGCACTATAAACCTCCAGGTGAAACTGTCCTTGCATTGTTTTAGAATATATTCCAGATCTAATATTTTATCCCACTCAACAGTGAAGAATACTTGAGAATAATCATTGCCTGACTTTCTAAGCTATTCAGTAGGACTTGGAAAGAAGATGTTTTTGAAAGTCACTGGTAGAAACAGTGTATTTGTTTACAGGAGATGAGATTCCTGTACTGAAAGTGCAGTTGGCATTGCTTAGCTGCCAGGAAGGGTACAGTCTGGGAATCCTGGGGATTTCAAACAAATCTAGGACAGGCAGATTGAATTGTTGTAGAAGAAGAGATGATAACAAATGTGAGGTTAATGGCTGAGGTCAGGAAGAAATGGTATGTCCTCTTGGCTGTGGTGCTTGCACAGTTAGCCTAGTGGAGGGAACTGATTATCATTCAGGTTAATATGGAGGCCGTGTGAGGGGCTGGGGCTGGCAGCATCATGGTGTGCCCAATGTGTGATGTTAAAAACAAACTTTAAAAAAAGTTTGCAAACCTCAGAATGTACATGACAGGTTTTGCTTTGTTTATTCTATAAACTCTGTGGTAGATAAAAGGGTGTTCTTTGGACAGGCAGGAGAAGGAAGCAAAGCATGCCCATGCCACTTTGCTTGCTGCACTTTTTCTTCTTTGCTTTTGTGTATTCTCAGGTTTCAGTGAGCCCAACATGGCAAACTCATCACGTATCCAGAATGTTGTTCCCCGGCCTGGCTTCTCTGCCTTGCATCGGCTGAGAAAAAAGCGGAAAGGCCAGCGCATGAGGGACCCTCTCGACGATCTCCTGCTGAAGACTCTGACATCTCAGCGGGCCATGGAAGAGCGGTTTTTGCAGATGGAAGAACGCAGATTTCAGCGAGATTTGGACGTGGAGGAGCGTCGGATGCAGCTGGAGCAGCGCCGGTTTGAACTGGAGCGGGAACATGAGTTTCGCATGTTCAATGTCTTTGCTCAAATGCTCAGCATCTTGAAGCAGAGCCATAGTGGCTCCTCCTCCTCTGTTGCCATGCCTCAGGGTTTGGACTTCAGCCAGGCACTGTCCGAAATTGAGGGAATGGGAGGAAGAGGGAGCAGCCTGCAAGAGATGAGGGTTCGGCCGTTTGCCAAGAGGAGGGTTGACCTGCACAGCTTCTGTAATCCCAGCAACTTCCAGAGAAGCCCCTACCTCTCCGCTCGTGGCAACTTTGCCAACATTTTTCAGGGCTCCACTGAGGAAGGGTACAAAGCCTATCATGCTGACAAGTATGATGAAGACAAGAACCCCAATGTGAGTAAGAACCTCAAAGTGTTTTCCCGGCTTCCTTGTTAGGAAAAAACAGTTTCCTAGAGGTTTGCTGACAGATGTGCTAAAAGTATGGGGTTTTTTTTGATCTCACTAACACAAGATGAGTAAAACTGTTTGCTTGAGAAAAAGAAATTAAAAGTAGCTTGGTGGATCATCTAGGTACCAAAGATGAATGCTGTGTTCAGCTCAGGTTTACACATTCTGATTTCTTTATCAGGGTAGTACCAGCAGTAGCAGACCTTAAAAAATGTAAGAAATCTGCAGGAACAGACCTCATGTTCCCCCTTCCACCTCATCACCTCTATTGCCCACTGAGGACTGTCTCTGATTATCTGATTAGATCTGATTATTGCAGGTGATGGGTGCAGGAAGTGGAACTACTAAGTAGTAGCCTTTTTTGTTTAATTACTGTTAATAACACTCAGCACTTTTTCTGCCCGTTTACACTCAGCTGCTCGGTTTTAAGTAGCTCATCATAGCCCTCTTGTGGCACAAAGGCTGTGTTAATAGTTCATAGCAAATTATTACTGAGTAACAAGTATAGTAAATCTAAATAACAATTTACATGTGGGTTACTTTAAATTATATGTATATATATATAGTTCATTCTCATACTGAACTACTTGAAACTTTTAACCTGTTTTATTATTAGCTCTGACTTGAGTTGCCCTGTCTTGCAGGGGGTGAAAGTTAGATTGTTAAACCAGAAATAGGGAAGTTTTTGTTACAAGGTGTATTATGAGGTACAGGCTGCTGCTTCTACAAACTGTTGTCTATGTAGGAGGTAGTTTCGTTAAACAAATACCTAAAATTAGACTTGTACTTTAATAACATCAGAAGTTTAATTTTTTTTTTCACATTTTAAAAATGTATTTACCCTCTTCCAATAATGAGAATGTACTAGTAGATTTAAAGTCTTCAGGATCTAATTCTGTATTCTGTATTCTATATATGGCCAAATCATAAACCTGGAAGGGTAGGGTCATCTCTCCAGGGGGGGAATTTCAGTATTTTAACTATGTGTTATGACTACATGTTTATATGGTTTTTGAGCAAATCAGTTGAGTGGAATGGTAATTAATGGTAAACAAATGCTTTTAAGATAAAGAAATATATCCAAAACCTTGTTTAAAACTGCCGTTGAAGAGTAAACCTTGTTTTTTTCAGAGTTATTTTAGGATTTCTTTTTTAGTTGCATATAGTAGTGAGTGAATTC
The DNA here is from genome assembly GCA_013397295.1 of Polioptila caerulea. Lineage (NCBI taxonomy): Eukaryota > Metazoa > Chordata > Aves > Passeriformes > Certhiidae > Polioptila > Polioptila caerulea. Next base: position 1,047,644 of record VYXF01011505.1, on the reverse strand, counting down.
AAGATTAAGTTAAACATGTACTGTAAAGAAATACAAACTATTAGTATGTGTTCATTTACAGGCAGTTCATTGACTAAGAAGCCAAGTGCTTGGGATATATATGGAAACGTACACACACAGATGCATGTCTTGAGTTATATATGGTGACATTTACGTGAACTGTGTTTTGACTTTTCTTTGATAAGCTTTTGGGAGTGGTAATAGTGAAGTGATAGCTAAGGTGATGTACTCACATGTTTTATGTGTCTATAAACAATACTATTTCTTTTCCTAGGGTATAATAAACTTTGGCACCAGTGAGAACAAGCTCTGCTTTGACCTGATGTCCAAGCGGGTAAGTTCTATTCCAAAATAAAACACTGAATTTGCTGTGCAGTTCCTCTTCAAAGGTTGTGCTTTCCTAGAGTTACTGCTGTTACTCAGGTTTCTCTGGTAAAGCTTTTTATTGTGAACTCTAAATTTGTTGGAATTCACTTTTGAATACAACTACTTGTACATTTATTATTTTTTTGAGGAGGATAGGAACATGGATGTCTTTCTCTTCCTCTTCATGATGGGTTTTCTTCTGGGGATGTACTTACTTCAGAAAACTAGGTGAAAATAAGATGAATTTTATTTTCCCCTGCTTACAGTAGATGATTTAATACAGATGTTTTGAAATTAGTTTTGAACTCTATTTAATTTTGAGTATCTTTATATCTGTCCATTATAAAGTCACACAACTTGGACACCTGGTTCTGAACTCACTTGAAATGTGCAAGTGTGGCAGCAGTGAAATCTCTGAAAATCAGACTGGGTCAGCTGCTACCTGCTGGCTTTGCACCAGGCAGAGGAGTGGAACACATAGTAGACCTGAAAAAGTAGAAAAAGTCAGAAGGAAACAACAGAACTGTGCCATAGAGGAATTCTTCTAGATTTCCATTAAAATCCCTGCCCATGTGTAGGCAGCCTTTGAGGTGAACAGGTAGCACTTTTTCCCACCTGTGGTTGTGTGCAGGGTGGGAAGGTGACTCAGAGTTGGACAGTCAGTCTCTGCAGTTTGAAGTTCATGGTTGCTCCCATTCCACCACTTCCACCCTCGAAATGTTCTGTGTTATATTTCTGCCTGCTACTCCACTGACTCGGGGGATGCTACCCCACCACTCCGCCTTCCAGCTAAAAGGAGCTGCTGCCTGCATGGAAAGGTGTCTTCTAGGCTGTGAAGGTGGTGCCTTCCTTCCTTCACTGTCCTTACCCCTTCAAACAAACACCATGTCTGCAGTAAGTAGGGAGACAGTAGTCAGCTTTATCTTAATTGGCCCTTCTGTGAGAGTGAGTTGAGACTTTGTCAGGTATAGTGTTCAAGCAGAATAAAGGTGTTGTTGCCAGCCTCTCAGTCCTCGCAGCCTTGAGTATCAGAATGGATTCACTGAATGCAGCATCAGCTGGGATTGTAGGCAAATTTTTTTTTGCTGTTTGGGATTAAAAATACTTACTGCTGCCACTGAATAATGTATCCAATTTCTGTTTTCAAGTTCTGACCCTTAAATTACAGTTAACAAATTACTTTTAGGAGTTCTCCTCTTACTAATTCTTAGTCATTTTTGGCCAAGTCTGCTGGTATGTTTAGTGTTTCATTCTCTAGATAAGTTTAGGGGAGAGATGTAAGGAGGCATAGTTCTTAGAGCTACATAGACTCCAAGAACATCTACAGCTGAACATAGCAACTTTTATCCTATAACATCACGTTGTAATTCTGCATGGGATAAGGACATGCCTGTAAACTCCAGAGCTTGGCACCAGTTATTAAAAGACCTATAGAAAATGTTATGGTTTTGTTACCATGTGTGAAACTTTCACAGTGCTTGTGGAATTTCCCTCCTCCCTTGCACTATCACCTACTTGTGTCACCCCCACCTTTACTTCTTTTAGTATTAACTCATAGATTTGGTTGCCATTAAATATTTGGAAGGGACATTGTACATAATACTTGTTTATTGTCTTTTTGTTTATGTAAAATGTTCTTTCTGCCTGTATCAATGCTGTGCATTCCCTTGCAACTTCACAGAACTGGATTATGTGAAACCCTGATACTTACAACCTTGAAAATATTTAGGTAAAAGCAATGTGCACACTTTATCTAATTATAAATATTAAAAAGGACCTCCACAGTTCGGGTCAATCTGTCTTTGAGATCAGAGTAGACTTCTCATAAAGAACAAAGTGCCTGCCCTGGGGAATAATTATTAGGAAGATAATTTAATTTATTTCCTGTCTTTTGAAAGCTCCTGTTACACTTCAACACTTACCAAACTGATCAGAAATATAAATCTGAAGAAGCTGAAGTAACTTTGAACTGAGACATAAATGAAAGCTGTAATTCATTAAAAAAATTAATATATTGAATGTTTATTAAAGAAAATATGATAGCTAAGGTGATGCAAATTCAGAATTTGAATTCAATTCTTTCTCATCTGGGACTTATTTTTCCAGCTGAAAGCTGTTGTCCTCAGAGCTTGGGCAAAACACTCTTGGGTTTGCTTCATTTGCTGAGAAAGTCTTTTTCAGGCGCCTTGGTTGTGGGCATCGTATGTTGCCTGTTCTGCATCCTTTCTGTAGATTTCTGTGCAGTGAGATTTTGGCTGCAATAACTTATTAGAAGCCTGTAGAAGTTAATACAACCTGAAGGTATAACAGATCAGTTTTCTGGTCCTTGCTTCTCCAAGCTGCATTAATTTTGATGGTCAGTAGCTTTCCCAATCCAGTTTTACAATTGCTGAAGTTGCACAAGTGACTGTGCAGGTGTGTGCCTGTACATGGGTCCTGTCTATCTCCATATTTCCCTTATCAGTAACTGGGCTTTTAAGGATTCTTCTCATTTCTCCCAGCTGACACAGGCTGATATGAATCATATGGACCCTTCACTGCTTCAGTATCCTGACTGGAAAGGACATATGTTGTAAGTCTTTTCTGTAACGCTTCTATTTTTGACTACTTGTTTAATAAACAGAATGGAAGAATACAAACCTCTTCTGCTACATTCTCTAGTTAAAACCTTTCTAGGTCACTTAATAATCTTTTTCTTTGCAAATCTTTACATTAACTCTCCTACCAGCTCATCCAGTTAAAAATCCTTTTATGTGAGAGAAGATGCAAATTTTCTATAGCTGAGTTTTAAAAGCACTTGTATACATTAACAAATTGGGTAACTCCAAACAATTCTTTGAAACCTAGTGAATGCATGAGGTTGTTAATCCTTCTCTTCTGTGCCAGATTAAAGCTCATCAGAAATGCATGCACTGTTATAGACATTATCTGCAGCACCTCTGCTGGGTGTAAAAATCATGCCTGCTCTGTGGGCCGGAGCTATCCTGTTTTCTAGCTATTTTCAGCAGACTCTACTGTCCCTGACTTGACTTTCCTAAGATGTAAACCTGGTTTGGAAGCCCAGCCTCTTGGAGAATATTTGAATCAGTATTTGCTTTTGTGTATTTTTCAGTTTACGGGAAGAAGTGGCTCGATTTTTGACCTATTACTGCAAGGCCCCTGCACCTCTTAAAGCAGAGAATGTAGGTAACCCAATGTCCATTGCTGTCTGTCCTAATGTATTGCCATTTGTTGGGAAACAGTTTCAAATTCTGGTTTTTTAAATGAATGATTTGGTAAGAGTGCAAGCAGTTACCATGTAAATGAGATTGATTCTTCGTTTCAGTAGCTTTTGATACCCACTTCTGCCAAAACACTTCAGGCCTACTGTATATTTGCCTCATGTTTCACTTCTGTGTGCCAACTCCTCATGCCAGTATTCTCAATGAGGCTTTGTATTTTGTTCTCCCTATTTAGCTCAGGGACCTGCTCTGCCTGTATCCCTCAGCCTTGACCAAGAGTGCTCCTGTTTCAGCTGAGTTCCATGTCATTGCATTCCTCTGTAATACCTCAAGACAAAGATTTGTAATTGAACCAAGAGTTGATTTTAGCCTGTAAAATCTGTGGCAGTGCTGCTAGAAAGGCATCAGAACCTGAGTCTCTGCAGGACCTGCTGACTTGTGAGAGATACAGCCTGGACACAGGGGCCTGTGGAGGTCAGGGACTCCTGTCTCTGCTGAGTGCTGAAGGCAGCAGGAGCTGGGGCAGCCATTGCTTTTCTGGCTAGAGTATTTCAGTGTGAACTGAGGTTACCACTGATCAGTTTGCTGATCACTGCCTCTTCAAGGCACCAGATTCTTCCTGATACTTGGAATGAAACTCATGGTACCTGTGAGAATTTGTCCTGTAGAGGCAGGAGTCAAACCTGCTTCTGTAGAAGACAGTAGTTTCCACTTTTGCACAAATTTGGCAGGAGGTCAGAACTGCTGTTATCATGAAGAAATGATAACACATATTAACTGTTGAAAAGTGGTTTGCTTTACTAGCACCTCAGACCTGCTCCCCAACTTTTTCCCTACTTTAAGCATATTCTTTTTCTAAATTGCTTATTAGAATAAAAAATGGCACCAGAACAAAGTGTCTGTGAAAGAACAGGATTGAAGTTAATCTGATAGGTGGGATTTCAGCAGGAAAATTCTAATGGTGGGTTAGGGAGAAAATTTATTTCAGCAATATTGTCAGGAATCATTATCTTATAGTGTTGACTTTCTATGTATGGATTTATCACTAGCTTCTCTCTTTCTTCTGTAGGTGATTGTTTTAAATGGTTGTGGCTCTTTATTTTCTGCATTAGCTACAGTCCTTTGTGACCCAGGGGGTAAGTGGATGGTTGGAACATAGTTTTGTTTTGTTTTTTTCTGCTGGGAAATGATGTTACTTTGTTTAAATACTGTTAGACAGAAGGGAAGTAGTGGAATTGGCATTGGCCTACTGCAAAGTTCTTGTTTCCTGCAAAGTTGGGCTGTGAAATTCTTCATTTTCATGGTTTGCATGCAGATGTCATGCACTCACACTTAGTGCCTGTCCTGTCTGCCTTCACTGTTTTTGTGGTGCCCTGTCTTAGTTTGCCAGACTAGACATGGGCTATATTCATGGTTATCTGGGCTCTTGCAGAATATTAAAGAATTAATGTAAAAATAAAGTGAAGAAAGAGGCAGTAGAATTACAATGTTTCCAGAGGACACCGCTGTGAAAATACTTTAATCTTTAGCTAAAGCACATTAGGAGAGATGACTGTGACCTGTTGATAGCCAGCTTTGTTTTCTCTGTTTCTTTGTTTCAGAAGCTGTTCTGATTGCTACTCCCTTTTATGGTGGTATTACCCAGAGTGTCTTCCTCTATGGTAATGTCAAGCTGGTGTATGTCTATTTAGACAGTAAGGTAAGAACTTCATAATACTGGAGAGAAGGGAATAACAACCTCTGTAGTTAAACTGGAAAGCTGAGCTTTGGGAACCTCTGCAAGCAGTTCTCAGAACAAGAGTGCACTACAGCCTGTGCACATTTACACAGTTTATTGCTGGAAAAATGGGCACATAATTTACAAGGAAGTCCCTTGAGACCATAAATCTGAATTCCAGTTTTGTCCTTTTCTTGTATCTGACTCCCAGTAAAAGTCCTTGAAAGGAAAAAAATTACCATTTTGAACCTTGGAGAGAGAAGTTTATCGTGTCCTACTGAAGGTGATCCCAGGGTGGAAGAGCAAATGGAGATCTTGCATTCCTTTAGTTATTCAAGGATAACAAGAAAATTCTGGTTTTGGCCAGCCTATGATGGCCTTCTCTGTGACTTAACTTATTGATTATTTATTCTCTCTGTAGTATAAAAGGATAAGAAGATGGTTGCTAGGTCATTATTGTTGGGGGGTTATTTTCTTTCAGGGAGTATTTTTCAGTGGATTGGCTCCAGGCAGTCTCTATTGAAACAACTTGGCCTTTTTGATCTTTTTTATGTCTTTCAGATTACTGGAACAAGCACTCGGCCTTTTCAGCTTACAGTGGAAAAACTGGAAAAAGCCTTGCAGGATGCCCGGGCAGAGGTGAGTTTAGCTGAGCTTCACATTACCACCAAAGTTTACAATATATTGGAGATGTCACATCCCAGAAGTGACCTAAAGATCAAAGCATTTTCAAAACCTAGCACCTGGCTTTCTGGTTGTCCTTGTAGACCATCTGAGATGACAGCTTGCAAACTCGGGGGCAGTTCTAGGGGGAATCTCTCAGTGTTGTGTCAGCCAAGATTTTGTCACAGCAGAAAGGATAAACCAGACCATTCACAAAGCACTGGAACCCATTCATATCACCAAAAAAATGTACTTGGGTGTGCACTAAAATTTGGGACTATCCAGGATTTCTCCCTCATAAAGGCCAGCTGAGTTACCTGAAAACTGGCAGCTCTACACAGCAGGGCAGATGAATACACTGAGAATGCTGAGAGAGGGAACTCTAGAGGATAAAATGCAAGTGAATATCACTTTTCTGAAGAGTTAGTATGTATGTTTGGCATTGTCCTAAATCCCATATATGTTTAGCTGCATCTTTGAATTGTTACCAGCTCTGACATCTCCAGCCAAGTGTGCTTTAAACGACTAGATTTTGCATCCACCTAACTCAAATTCTCATCTTTCTTGCCACATTCATGGGCAGTCTTCAGTAATTTATTACTTTCCAATTACTAATGCAGCTCAGAAAAAGTACTTCCATACTGAGAGCATGTGAGACCATCTTTCTCATTAATTGCTTGACCAGATGGCAACCAATTACTTGGTGGTAGCAATTCCCTCTTTTCAAAATCATAGATTAATTCTATAATATTTTGCTCATTTCACTTTGCAAATGATTTAATGGTAAAAAAAAAGATCCTAATTTGTGGCTGAAAAGTTTCTCATGCAAATCTAATGTTTGAGGTAAAAAGTCATGGTGGAAGCTTCAGGGGAATTCTGTGTCACACTCAAGTGAGGGACTGCTTAAGTAGAGGAACTGAAAATTTGTGCCATGATAGGCACTCTCTAATACCATGGTATTGTATTCTGCAGGGTGTTGCTGTAAGGGCCTTAATTCTTCTGAATCCCCAAAATCCCCTTGGGGACATCTACTCCTTGTCAGAGCTACGGGATTACCTGGAATTTGCTAAAAGGTATGTCTCTGTGGAAGGCTGAGGTATCCTGAGTCAGACACAGCTTTCAGAATCTGGTGGACTACTTGCTGTCCCTGAATTTACCTTTAAGTCAGGCAAATAGTCTGTTCTTCACACACATTGGTGGACTTAAGAAAGGAGAGGGGAGTGCTGGGATCATGGACCATGCAATCATCTGGGGTGGCAAAGCAACTTGCATCAAGGAATGCAATTTTTATTTTTCAGTAATCCGAGGAAACACTATGGCACTGTGCTTCCCTGGTAGGAAGCTGAGTTCTTTTCCTCTCGGTTTCTCTGTATCTGTAAAGACAAAGAAGTATATGCATATGGGTTCCTAGTTTCATCATGGATCATAATACTCTTTGAGATTCAGATTCTATGAAATGCTGAGTGGATGGGTAGTACATATAGGAGTTAATTTTCACATTGGTGATGATAGGATCTTTGTCTTGGTTCATTGTTAGAGTGGGTGACAGTTAAGTGGATATACCTCAAATCATTTCAATGTACACAAAATAGATCTAAGTTGAGAAAAATTGATTTATTTCTGCAAAATTTGACATCCCCTTTTCCTTGTATAAAGCAAGTATTGCAGGCCTGAATTTATCTCTGTTAGAACAAAAGCAGCTTTCTTTTGACATCTCCATTTTGTCCTTTTGCAGACATGAATTGCATGTGATAGTGGATGAGATCTACATGCTGTCAGTTTTTGATGAATCAGCTACGTTTCACAGTGTCCTAGGCATGGACAGGTAAAAGCAGCTCCTACTTTCCTGGCCATATTCCAGTGACAGTTCAACATGATGCCTTGCTGAGAACTTGTGACTGGAAGTTAAGTCATGAGCTAGCAAATTCTGAATCCACCTTACATTGATTTGTTTCCTTTTTTTTTTTTCCCGGTAGTTGAAGGGCAAATGCATTTTGTCAAATACAATCTAGCAAGTAAAAAATGGTAGCTAGCTTTTTATTGTGGTATACTTCTCAATGTATGGATCAGTATTTGGTTATGACAGTCCCCAAAACTGAAAACGGACCTTTCATTTATTGAAGGTGATGTTTTTCTTCCTACCTAAGCATCTTCTTCCCATGTTTCTGTTGATGCTTGTAGAGACTTTCTATTTCTGTTTACTTCCTAATTTTCCATAGAGTAGTCCCAGATCACAGTAGTATTCTTTCCCGGATAATGGCATTTATTAGGTATTGTTTTAATGAGATGAAAAACTTCTAAAATCTTTTTTGTTGAATTTTTGTTTGTTTGGGTTTTTTTTATTTCTAGTCTTCACCAGTGGTGCTAGCTATCTTTGTGCTCAGTTTCAAGGAAATAAAACATTCTCAGTTAAGGGTTAGCTCAGTGTTGCTGGGCTTGGATGTAAAAGAATATCACTTTTGATTCTTGATAAATACATTGGCAGAAGCCTGATTTCTAACATTAAATGTATGAGCTTCATATATTCAGGAAATCTGCATGTAAAATGCAGCACTTGTAAGCATTTGTGTCTTTGAAATATTTTAAAATTCTGTCTAAAACTACTTCCAAGGGGTTCCTAGCTTCAAAAGTTAGGTTGCACTTGAATTTTCCCTGCTTTACTGCTGTTCGGTGGTGCGCTGTCTATCATTGTGTAATGCTGCCTCTCTATTTCTGCAATGCTGCACTGGTGATCCAAAAGCTTCAGCACCTATGACACTAACTGCCCATCTGCATCCTTCTACATACAGATTGCCTGATCCACAGCGGACTCACGTGATGTGGGGCATAACCAAGGTGAGTGCTGCTTGTTACTGTGCTATGCCTTTGTGGCTGGTAGGTTTTGGTCTGGCCTCCTCAGGTTCCTCATGCTGGAAAGATCAAGTTAGTAGTAATAGGATCCCAGTTGTTCAGTGTAATAAAGTAGTCTCTCTGTGTCTTCTGCAGGATTTTGCTGTTTCTGGGATTCGTTTTGGTACTTTGTATACAGAGAACCAAGATGTTGCTAATGCAGTGGCTTCTTTGTGTTATTTCCACGGGGTTTGTGGACCTGTCCAGCACAAGGTTGCACAGCTGCTTAGAGACAGAGGTGAGTCATTAGCTCCATGTACAATCCTCTGCCATTCTGTATGTCTTGGTACCTGGAAGATCTCCTCTCCCCTTACATTCCCTAGTGGTCTTCTCTTTGTATACCTTAATTGACAGTCTTCCATTACCCTGAAGCTGCCCATGCAACACAGGGCTGACAGCTCTGCAGAAAAGGACCATTTCTACAGAGCTCCTGATCAGCAGGGTTAGAGAAGCAGCTTGGAAGAAGCATGGTAGCTACTTGTACAGAAATTGCCTGTGTTATTTATAACCAGATGAGAAGTAACAAAGAATACAGGCTTGTGAGACAAGGGAAGTGGAAATGGCCTTCTAACTCTGCACAGGGTGGGATGCTAAAAGTCCATGGTGGCTAAGAACTATAAATGTCAGGAAACTTCCTCAGGAGGGTCAATGAGATACTCTTCTGCAGAGACATGAAACTGCAAAATACTTCTTGGCTGTCTTTTTGTTATTTGAGGAAACAGAAAACAAAAGAAGGAGGTGAAGTGTGAAGCAGAAAAAGACACCGAATGTTTTGGAAGCTTGAACAGATCTGAATACTTCCTCAGTTCATGATTCTTTTCTTTATCTTCTTCTGTTCAGACTGGATCAACCAGGTGTACCTGAGGGCCAACCATGCCCGCCTAAAAGCTGCCCATACGTATGTGACAGATGAGCTGAAGACACTTGGGGTTCCTTTTCTCAACCGCAACGCAGGCTTCTTTGTCTGGATTGATTTCCGAAAGGTTGGTAGTCTTAGGAAGGGAGGCTTCTCCAGGGTCAGGGCAGGCACATACTGCAACTGCATCCAGAGGAAAGGCTAATATTGTGACAAGCATTTTGTTTTAACAAATCTATCATCTGATGAGGGGAGGGAAGGACTGCCAGATGTTTCAGTCTATTCTTTTCCTTTCATCAATCTGTGAACTTCCCTCCTTGCAGGAATCTTACTACTTTCAAGCCACTTCCCTCCCCATTTCTTTCTTTGTATCATAACTGCTGTACTTCAGAGGTAAAAAGGNTCTTAGGAAGGGAGGCTTCTCCGGGGTCAGGGCAGGCATGTACTGCAACTGCATCCAGAGGAAAGGCTAATATTGTGACAAGCATTTTGTTTTTAACAAATCTATCATCTGATGAGGGGAGGGAAGGACTGCCAGATGTTTCAGTCTATTCTTTTCCTTTCATCAATCTGTGAACTTCCCTCCTTGCAGGAATCTTACTACTTTCAAGCCACTTCCCTCCCCATTTCTTTCTTTGTATCATAACTGCTGTACTTCAGAGGTAAAAAGGTGTTTCCCTTGGCCTTTGCAGACCTCATGGGAATCACAAATTCGTGAGGATCTCAGTGATGTAGTCTGTATGGTACTAATCTCTGGCCTTTCTGATGACTCTCCTAGTACCTTAAGACAGGCACATTTGAGGAGGAGTTGCTGCTCTGGAAGCGTTTTCTGGATAATAAGGTCCTCCTGTCTTGTGGGAAAGCCTTTGAGTGCAGTGAACCTGGATGGTTCCGCATCATCTTTGCTGACAAGACCCACCGGCTGCAGTTAGGTGAGTAATGTTCTTTTTCCTCCCACCACAATTTCTGCAGCAGTGTTCCCTGCTCTTCTTCATTCTAAACTTAGGCTATTATTATCCTCTTGTCTTCTCTGTTCTTTCTCCCTTTCTCCATTATCCTTTTCTGGATCTGATGTATTTGGAGACACTTGTGGCTTAAACTAATCCGCTGGTGTTTCTCCTTCTTATACCACTGCAGGTATGCAACGGATACGCAAGGTTTTGGAAGAGCGTGAGCAGGAGATACTGGCTGAGGAGAAAGAGCAGCCTTGTCAATCAGATCAGGATGGCAAAGCAGATAGCACAGATGAAGTCATTTTTGTATCCCGCCACCAGGACCCTACCTGTGCCAGTAGCTCCAGCCTTGGTGACCTCATTGGCCTCCTGCAGCAACAGATGCGTTCATCTGACTGGCTACAGAAAAATACAGCCGAGCAGTTTGCCCAGGAAAATCCAGAGATCTATGATGTGTTCAGCAAACTGGTGGGGAAGCAATAGGGGTCAGTGTGCCTTCAGGGGTATTCCTGAGCAGTGACTGACCCTGGGCCCCTAACAACTCAGCAGTGACTTCCAGCAAATAATATATTTTCTGTATAGCAAGAAAATTACTTTGTAGACCCCCTCCTCTCCCTATTGTTTGAGATCTCTAATTTGTACTATGTAGGTGTGTTTCCTTGGATTGGGGTGAGGGTAGGGAATGGGGGGGTGTCTTTGCGTGCTGCTCTCTGTTCTGCAGCATTGTTGTATTTTATATTGCATTTCTAATGAATATGCTCTTAACTCTCTTGTAAGGTCCTGTGATGTAATTTTTTATTCTTCACACTTTCTGAAAAGAGATTTTAGATAGTTAAGTTATGTGCAGTGTCCCTTTTCTTAAATGATGATCAGATGTAACTATTTTGGGGGCAGCTGTCTCAAAGAGGTGTTTTTGGGAGATAGAATCTAGCCCTAGATAGTTTTTGGGAGATAGAATCTAACCTAGCCCCATTTAAGGGTGAAAAAGCATGTGCATAGATTCATCTTCATGACTGAGATTCTTAGGACCATGGTCATCTAGACTGAGTTCTATAAATCTTTTTGTTTTGAGTTGGCTTCCAGTCTGACCTCAGATCAGACAGTATCCACCGTCCTCAGTTGGTAAAATGCCTGGTTTTGTTTCTATTCTTCTTTTTTATATTCATGTAAATAAACTCCATCCATTGGCCTCTTGGCAGAATGTCCAGAAAAGAACTACAAATGGAGAGGCAATAGAAAGTAGATGTTCTTTCTGCATTTTTTCTATTCCTGGAATTCCCTCCCTTGTGGTTGACAACAATGTATATTGGCAAAAGAATGCAGAGAATGCTTCTGCCACCGTGTGCTAGGTGTACCTGCAGGTACAGCTGCTTCTGTCACCTACCACAGGCATCCAAGGAGGCACCTTCTACCATTATCATGATAAGGAATACAATATTTTTTTCTGTGTTTCTCAATTTGCAAGGTAATTTTTTTTACAAAATGGTATTCTTCTGTCTCCTTCTCTTTTCCCATGTTTTCTTTATGCTGTGATAGAGTATTTCAACTGGAAAGTCTCTTTCACAGATACAAAGCTCTTTAAGTTCTGATACTATAAAAATTTAGGTATCCTAAAGGAATTGGAGCTGGTTTTTCTGCACACATATCAATCAAGATTTGAAGGAATTTCCCATGAAACCTGAGTAGAAGTGAGCCTTTCCCCTCATAGATTTTGGCAAATGGGCATGAGTGACAAAAGCACATCTGCATCATAAATCAAATCTCCAAAGTCTAGGCAACAAATAATTAATGCAAGCCCAATTTGCTGTGAGGTGATGGCAGAGAGCTGCTTGGACAGTGAGAAGGAAAGTCTGAGCAGTGGCTGAAGAGAAGATGGTGCTGCTTGTGGCTGCTGTGAGCAGTAACCGGCTCCTCCCTCAGAGGCCAGTGATGAGGCAAGGTTGGTGACGTGATTGGTAAGATCAGTACAAGGAATACTTATAAACATAGGAATTGCTTACTAATTTGGCATTTGTCCATGGACAATATTTTGAAGTCCACAAAGAAAGCTATAGAAGAAGACAGGTCTCCTTCATGGAATGGATGGTGAAATGTACAGCTGAATTATAAATGGACTTCCTGATTTACCTCCTCTTATTTATGTACCCCAAAGAGGATCTGAGCAACAAAATTTTAGGGAGCAAACTCTTTGAAATCAAGAACCAGGTAAGACATTAGTTGAAGTGATATTTTAGGAGATCCCTCTAACAACTTCAACCCATTCATTATTTCTAATTTTCTTTTGTTGTTTTAGTCACTCTTACAGTTGGAGTGTATGAATATACGATAGTAACAATTAATATAATATCTTTCACCCATATATATTTACTGCTCAGAAACCAGGTTTATTATACTCTCTCTGTGTGGATTCAGCTAGTAAAGCACACCTCTGCAGGAAAGAGGGTGTAATGTGATTTCAGAATCCTCACAACTAATACAGTATGGCCCACAGTCACACCTGAGCTTGCTGTAGCTCAGCAGAACACACACACACACTTCGTTGCATGGAGTATTTTCTATGTTTTTTAAGTTTAACACTTGCCTGAGGACCTCTCCACTGAGAAATGTTAGCTTGGCCACAGAAAATAAAAATTTAACTGGAAATGAGGCAGGAGAGAAACATGGTCATGAGTCTGCTAATAGAAAAAAAAAAGGGTTTTTTGACTGTACAAACTCCATAAATTTTGTAAATGGCCTTAACTGGTTTTTAAGAAGTGGTAAACATGTAAATAGTCCTGTGCATTTGTATATAGAAGCTAAATCAATTCCTATTTGCTCTAGGAATACCCCTGAGAGGAAAAACACAGGTTCTGCCTGTACAAATTGTTTGTTTTTTCTGCTACCTTCATGATAGATGTTTTCTCTGCTTGATGTATCTCATAGTTCTCATTAATGGCCTTTTCTTTTTCTATGTGGCAAATCTCTACAGGCAAAAATATAGAGAAAAGATTAAGGACTCTCCCATGATGTCCCTGCCCTCATATTTCTTTTGACCAGTTTGTCAAGCGATAGGCAAACAGAGCAGCACCTCAAATGAAGGCAGTCAGAGTTATGTTTTTAAAACTGCTGCATTTCATCTAAAAATAAGAAATGCCATCAAAATGAGTATAACACTGTACCTTCATTGCTTGTACTCATTGTAATCATACAAGATGATAAAATCTACTTTGCATACAATTTTTGTGTTCCAGTTATCATTCATTTGAGCACAGAAAGGATCCTAGATGGTTTCATGGTCCTTGCTATGTTCTAGTAACTCTCTCTGTCCCCCTCCCTCTCTGTCCCCCTCTTTTGCCCCCTGCCCCATTCTGTCTGTTTTCCCCAGAGGAATGTTCAGCACTTTTAGTGTAGAGGTGGGAATTTCCTGTGCAGCACAGCTCTTGCTGACAGAAACTTCCATAGCATGCATTTCAGGCATACGCTTGACATATTCATGTTTGTGGGAAGGAAAAATCTGTGTATCTCCAAATTATTAACCTGTGTTACATTGCAGTTAAACAGACAATGCAAGTGGGGCCCATTTTAGATATTTATGAAGAATCGTGCGTACTGAAAGAAAGAACCTGTGAAAATTTTCCCTTACAGAAATTTAATAGGTCATAAGCAAAATATCTGTAAGGGAAAATACTCACTGATAACCTAAGAGTTTTCCACCTTAAGTGAAGAAGGGCAGTTGTTCAAATGTATTGTGTGGTAGACTTGATTTCTTAAAAAATAAATGTTGTCTTCCTCCCTTGGAACATCCAACAGGTCGCACAGTTGAGCTGACTGCTGTGTGTTCCCCCATCCCCATAATGACCTAGTTTCTTGAAACCTGCCTTGGGGTCAAATTATCATTTATATCGACAACTTCTCTGCAGTCCTCCTCCAGTTACTTGGTTACAGAATCCCCCTGTTGCTCTCATCCTGCTGGCAGAGTGGTGGTTTCATTTCATCAGACACATAGTGGCACACACAGGCTCGATGATAAAAAAACCTCTCATGGAGGAAGCTACGTAAATCACACCCCTGAAAATTTCTGCATCTGAAGTCTCAGGCACACAAAACTGCTTTTGCACTTTTAATTACACAGGCAGCTATTTTTCTAAGATTGGCTGACCTAACAGGAGGTTGTTTTGGTTATTTCTGAAGCAATTCAGACCACATCACGAAGAATAGGGCAAGGTAACCTACAAGGATTATATACAAATATATGTGTGTTCCATCTGAGAAAATCAGAGTGGCAAGATAGATTTGTTTTCCACTCCAATTAATGCTTTATTTATTACTGACTTACATAAAACACTGGCAACTGACTGATGACAAGATCCTAGATTATCTGTAGCCAACATGTACTAAAGAGTCTGAGGAGGTTATAAATACTCTACTTTTTGTCCTCAGTTTGCCAGGATTGGTTATTTTTAGCAAATAGCCAGTCGACCTTATCAAAATGAAGAATCAAAAATAGTCTGGAAAAACACTGCAAGGAAAGGCTATTTTTAGCTCTCCATCTATTCCCTGCTGCTATCCAGCAAGGTCTGATGGCACAGCTCATGCACGACTGCTTAGTTATTCTAGGCAAATGCTTGTTATGACCTGTTCTTTCCCTGGATGCCTCACTGCAGAAGGCATTCAATTGATTAAAGATTAATGCCTCTGCAGACCGTGACAGCTGAAAGCTTTAGGGAGGGGGGAACACACACTGACAGATTGTTTCTATCTGCATCTTTCTGCCTGATTATTAGTTTCTTTGAAGGGAACTCTTGCTTAACTGAATTTCCTTGTGTCTCATATCCCTCAATGGAAGCTATTGCAGCATCCCTTCTAAGGGTATTTACACTTCTTTTTCCTTTCAGTTCAGGAAGGCAGTAGAGGAAGTAAGAGTTACCGACATAAGTTAAATCACTGTTTTGACCAGTGTCATCCATCACAAAATGGATGCAGTAGCACTGGAAATGTATGATGGACTGGATCAAGAGAGAAAACCATGCAATTGGCTGCTAGAGAGTTTATTGATGAGACTAGTTAAACACTTCATTGATATAAATGAGGATACCATTTGGTTGTAAGACTTAAACCAGAACAGTGAACCAAAGCAAGGACCTGGCTGCTGCAATATCCTTCTTTCTCTCACAGTAGAAACTCTTTGATTTATTTCAGTACCTTATATATTGGCAGTAACCAATAACAAAATTTTCAGAAGAATAAACTGAGCTATGAGTTTTTAGTTATGCTACCTTCTCCACAGGTGGAAGATAAGGTTGAAAATATGTCCTCAAACTATTCGATTACCCCTTCGTATTTGCCTTTTAAAATTACCTCCTTTTATTATAAAGGTGGTTTCAGAATGTGCAGCTTGCATCACTGACTGCATAAAGTGCACCATAATCTCACATGCAGCTTCTTTACATGTGGAGACATGGTAGCTAGCAAGAGGTTTTCTCCTCTGTACGCTGATCATCCCAGCAGAAAATGCAGGATGCTGTATGCGACAGCAGTCAAATGTATGGTGTCACGGTAAAGCCCTTAAAAACAAATTCCAAATGACTCCCAAAGAGGCATTAGGCAAGACATAAAAGGGCAAAGCAAAGAGAAGTGAAATATCTGATTTCTCCTGTGCATTTATAAAAATTGATAGCTGGTTATCCATAGCTGATGAATATTTTCACAAGCTATAAATGGCAACCTGGAGTCTAAAAATAGATGCTGTGCCGCAGACTTGTCTGGCTTAGCTACATCACTAGAATATAAACAGGCTCCCTGAAGTGGTTTCAGGGAAATCTCTATCGAGACAGACTACATCCTCCATTTTTCTGCTGTATTTTGAAATAAATTCGCTGATGCCTCTTGCATTTGATTAATACTAGCTTTTAATAAAATTTCACTGATTTTCAAATTTTCCCACAGGGATGAAAGGGTTATCACGTCTCCGTCAATGTTTCAGCTACAATTGATTCGATGCACTTTCTTCTCCCGGGTGGAGCAGGGAGGCAGAGGAGGCGCCTGCTGGCACTGCATGGGCTGGCGCCGGCTGCGTTTGGTGACCCCCACCCCTCGTCCCTGCAGCTGCACGTGGACCAGCCACTGTCCCTGTCACACGACAGGGCTGGGAACCCCTCTCCTCGGCACAGGCGCATCCAGGCACTGCTCATGCCGGTGAATCCCATAACTGCAGAGATCCAGTGCTCATCCGGCATCCCCAACACATGAATGGGGCACCTTCCAATTCACAAAATCAGACTGGGTCCAACCATCCTCCTGAAGGAGGGTTCCATTCATTTATGAATGAGGCAGCTTGCAGAAATTGGATGCTGATGGGTTATGGCCAGAAGCATTATGTGCTCTAACAAACCCCGGTAGCTCGTACTTGCAAGGAGGAACAAGCCAGTAGCAGAGGAAAAAGCCAGTACCGGCACTCAGAAAGGTGCTTTAAGATCTGTGAGCACAAATCAACAACTGTCTGTTGTTGATTTGAATGTCACAGACAAGATGAAGAAGGTAGCAGTGAGTCTGAGGAGAATGCTACATCACCTGCAATGCCACGTGTGTGAGGAGAAGTTGAAAGAAAGAAAAGAAAGCACTGCAGTGACAGCGTTTTGCCTTTTTTGTGGGAGTACTGAGCTGCCTCTGTGCGTGCATGGGGATGGCTTTGCAGAAGGAAGTTTTCCCAAGGGCAGGTGAAGTGAAAGAGAACTAATCTTTTGCTGACAGTCAAGGCTGTTTAAGGACACTGTACTCAGTATATGTGTGACAGAGAGATTTGATTTCGAGGCTTACAGCAGGGATAGGTGCAAACCCCTATCCTTTCACAAACACATATTATGGGGTAGTAAACCATCACATCACCATTGTACTTAAGATACAATTCTATAAAAATAGCTAAAAGAAAAACTAGGGGAAAAGTACATTTCTGCCCAGCAAAAGCTGACACTCTCATGAGATACACATGGTAAGAGTCTTTTAAGCCACCAAGGATTACAAGATAGAAGCAGAGCTGGTCTGCATTATATCCCGGGGGCCAGAGAGACTGGAAAAACTTCTGGCTCAGAGATTAGGTGGCTAAAGGGGCTGTAGCAGGAGAACTTTTTGTGGCGGGACATAATTGTTGAAAATTTTATTGGTTAAACTATAACAGTTGAAACACTTACAGTGTTAACAGCTGAAAATTGTTTACAGGTGAGAGATACAAAATCAGCCCTGTTTCCACCTTGGTGGCTCTGGATGTGGTTGGGCTCTGCTATTTCAGCTCAGAGAGCAGAGAAAGATAAAGAACATGGTGTCACATGCAGGGACACCATGCTGCTACTGCTGGAATGTCTCCACTGTACCATTACCCTGTGCATGGTTCAGCTGCAGCAATTTGGGATTGTTCAGCCAGAAAAGAGAATGCTCTGGGGAGACCTTAGAGCAGCCTGAAGGGAGCCTGCAAGAAAGCTGGAGAGGGACTCTCCGAAGGCATGTAGTGATAGGGTAAGGGGGAATGGCTTTAAACTGAAAGAGGGTTTAGATCAGATATGAGGAAGAAATTCTTCACTGTGAGGGTGGTGAGGCACAGGTGGCCCAGAGAAGTTGGGAATGCACCATCCCTGGAAGTGAACAAAGCCAGGTTGGAGGCGCTTTGGGCAAACTGGCCTGGTGGAATGTGTCCCTGGTCATGGAAGCGAGGTTGGAAGTAGGTGATCTTTGAGATGCCCTCTTTCAACTCAAACCATCCGGTGATCTTACATACTTGAGGGTTTTTTGTTTGGTTTGCTTTTGTTGTTGTTTTCTTTTTGCCTTTTTTTT
>VYXF01011505.1:1012637-1027983 GCA_013397295.1 Polioptila caerulea | reverse complement strand
TCCCGTCCCGTCCCGTCCCGTCCCGTCCCGTCCCGTCCCGTCCTGTCTCTCGGCCCTTGAGCCCCGTAATGGTGTTGCCCGCTCTCTGTCTGCTGCGTCTCGCTCCCGTCGCTTCCAGTACTCCGAGGCTAGTACACCTTTGTCCCGTGCTTGCAGTCGCCCAAGTGGATTGTGTGCCAAGAGAGAGCGTTTCCGTGGATGGAGGGGTACCTTTCATTGAGGGCTCTTCCAGCCGGGCTCATGCCGAGTGGCTGAAATGCTCCCTGCAGAATGCGACCTGTGCCATCACATAGGTGGTTCTGGTGCTCTGTCAGGAAGGAGGAATAAAGGACGTGGTTAGCAGTCGGAAGCATATGGGAAGTTTTTAGTAGTAAAGCTGATAGTAATGTAGCACTCTGTCTTCTGTCCTGATTAACAGAATGACACATGTATTGCCTTGTACAGGAGATTTTAGAAGCTTCCTCCAGAATCAGATTGTGGACGTAAAGTGATGCGAAGAGCCGTTAAAAGTGGAATGTTTCTTAGCATCTGAGATTATTTTAGTGCTACTGTGTGTAAGTACAGTCAAGTTATGCATTAGCCACCCCATCCTAACAATCTTTTGTTAAGAACACAAACATAATTCACTTTGTTACACCATTTGATTAATAATGAAATTAATGCTTCTTTCATTCACTGATACTGCCTTTATTCATATTTTTTGTCTGCTGGACAGTTGACATGTCAGACTTTCTTTCTAGCTCACAAAGCAAGGAAACATCCCATTTGTCCAAAAGAAAAACACATACTTACGCTGTTCACATTTTTTTTCTGGAAAACATGCTTGCTACTCTTAAAAAGCTCTCATTTTAGAGAGTTCAGATTTAATTTATTTATTATGAAAGTTTTAGTTGAAAACCTAAACAAGTTGTTGCTTGCTGATTTTTAAGTCTCTAGTTAATGTAAATTGTCCTTTGTAGGAACCAGAATTGTGTGTATAGGAAGCTTGTAAGAAATATTAAAGATGACAGTAGTTTGTGATACTTTATATTATATCATGTCTTTCATTTCAGCTGTAGTTCAGGCTATATGAACTACATAGCATTTAAATTACAAAGCATTTAAATGCTTTTCTCAATGTGGCTGCAATGGCAGCTCATAGAACACTTTTATGCCCCACAAGGCACATTGACAAAGATGACAAATTAATTCCTTTTTCTTGCCAGAAGTAGTTTACCATCATTCTAATCACATATGGTGGGACTCCTATGAAATTCAGTTTTGAAACACCTTTACCTTAGAAGCAGTATCATGGTCCTAAGTTTTGTGTGATGCCCTTTTATAAGCCCTTTGCAGGTATCCAGGTTGTTTCTCTTCTCCTGTAGATAAGCATTTTGGTTTTTTATTAGCATTCCTTCTGAATATGCTTTGTTGTAGGTGCAGTGGGACCTATGAGGCCTCACCATTTCTGCAGTGTCTGAGATTCCCTCTCTCTGCCCGAGCTGTGCCTTTTTCTGGCTTGTGGTTGTTCATTAGCCCACATCATTTCATTACAGCCAGGCCCAGTTATGCTTGCCAAGTGGCAGTCCTGGTTGGCATCCTGCGTTGGGGTGGGACTCATGAGCATCTGAAGAAAGCCTACTATAATCTGCTGAGGAGTAACTATATGTTTCTCTGCGTTGTGATAACTATGTATCTATTCTAGAGCTCATCCTGAAACTTCTCTCTCTATTTTGTAGCAACAAGAGATAATTGATTCCATTATGTGTGCCTCGGCCAAATATAACACCCGGGGTCCAGCCCTCATCCCCAGGATGAAAACCAAGCATCGCATCTACTACATCACTCTCTTTTCCATAGTTCTGCTTGGCCTAATTGCCACAGGAATGTTCCAGTTCTGGCCTCACTCCATTGAATCATCCAGTGACTGGACTGTTGAAAAACGCAGTGTCCACGATGTGCCTGTGGTCAAGCTTCCTGCTGATAGCCCCATTCCTGAGCGGGGAGACCTCAGCTGCAGGATGCACACCTGCTTCGATGTCTACAGATGTGGCTTCAATCCCAAGAACAAAATCAAAGTGTACATCTATTCACTGAAAAAGTATGTGGATGAGTACGGGACATTGGTGAGCAACACCATTTCCAGGGAATACAACGAGCTGCTGACAGCCATCTCTGACAGTGAATTCTACACTGACGATGTCAACCGCGCCTGCCTTTTTGTGCCATCCATAGATGTCCTCAATCAGAACGCCCTCCGTATCAAAGAGACAGCTCAGGCTTTGGCACAGTTATCCAGGTATGTGCTGGAACTTCAGTGTGTCAATGTAAAGAACACAAAGAGAAAAAAAGTCAGGCTGATGCAGGAGGGGGGAAATGCAGTGAGTTAATGACAGCACTAGGCTTTGACAGAACTTGTCTATATGCAGAGAACACTTCCCTAATTGCACTTTGTTTCTTCTTTTGCTGTAGGTGGGATCGAGGCACGAATCATTTGCTGTTCAATATGCTGCCTGGAGGGCCACCAGATTATAACACTGCCCTAGATGTTCCTAGAGATAGGTATGTATTGTACTGTGTGATGGGCAGATCTGGGTGTAAATGCCACTGAAGAAGCTACAAGCCCAGAAGGGCAATTGATAGCAAAGGGTGTTCTCCTTAACCTTTACATAGATGGACTGTGACTTGCTTGCTTCTCAAAAAAGGAAAGTAAAGCCTTGTATAGAAGAGGTGTTTACTTTTGGAATCTGATAGTTTAGCCCCATCCTTAATTTTGTAAGGGATGTGGCTGACAGTTTGTTTTTAACTCTTGGACTTGCTGTAGGGTTGGAGAATCTTGATCTGGTAACTGATTATGAATCTTGATCTGTAACTGATTATGAATGCTTTACAGAATGTCCCATTTGATGCAAATTAGGAATTCAAAGATGATTGTGGCAGCACCTTTCTAATAGAAGTCAGGTGCTTCAAGGGTATTTTAAAGCAGCTGCTCTACTTGACAAAATTATGCTGAATTTCGGTAGTTTTTTTATCTTAATAATTAAACTATTAGTAATTGGACAAATGCTCTTAGTTATTGTCTGGCAAGTGTGCTTTAAAAATATTTGCCAGGAACTTAAAGGGCATAGATTCTGAACTCAATTTTTACTTGCAGGATGATTTAGTTTTGGAAGTGGAAAGGAGGTTGTAAGGTAAAGAAAATTGGAATGAGAGGAAGGCAACACTGTTACTGAAGATGTTTCTAATATATCAACCTGCGTGTGCTTAGTTCTACTGAGTTTGGTCCATTGTAACCAGTGCTTTTCTTGAAGGTCAAATTTGACTTTCTTCTGCCAAATGTGAACGAAATCTTGCCTGAGATATGGGATCTTTGCTAAGACGATTTTCTGTGAAGTGTATCTTGATTTCTTTGCAGCAAGGACAATTTAAAACATCTGCCAGTACCAGAACAGATTTTTTTTCTGCACATGTTTAAAGAGTAAATTTCCTCATTGTAATTACGTCACTGTGAAGTAAGGCTTTAGTTTTTTCCTTCTCTGTATGAAACATGTTGTATGTATGGATTATGCCCTGGAGAGGGCAGCCAAGCATCAGTCTCATGTAAGCAAGTCTGTTAATCTGTTAGTAAATACTTGCATTTGTTATCATAGATTTATACTTAAGGAGAATTTTCATTTGACAATGGAATGGACTGCATGTTATGGATACATGTATCTATCAAAGAAGTCAATTTATTAACTGAATGTAGTAGGTATGCTGCAGAACTTTTTTATTTTTACTTTTTAATCTCAAATCTCCATTTACATTTGGCCTTGCATGCCTTGGCTTAGCAGGCAGGAAACCTGTTATTTTTGTAGGTGTTTCTCCTAAGTATTTGTTATGCTAACGTGGAAAACTGAGTAATTTAAATAAAAAACTAAAGTCTTTTTTGACATTAACTGTTGTAGTTTGCCAATATGACTCAGTCCACAGCTGTATGATCATGAGCTGTAATAAGTGAGGCAATAATAGCACTTGAGATGGAACAAAAGTGGAAATTCTTTTTTATAGGCAGTCAACAATTGGACTGTTTGATGTACAGAACCTGTTCTACAGGTGTGAAGACAAGGGGCCTGTGAAAGAAGCTGGGAGTGTGCACCTAGTCCTGGAGAGGCCCGAGTGATGCAGTATGAGCTTTCAGTATGATTTTGGAGACCTTTGGAGTTCTTAGTCCATGTCTAATGGAACAAGTGACCTGGGTGTGTTTTCTTAATTTGAGAATGTCTAAAGGTGTTAGGAATGGGTAGTTAACCAAAAGACAGTTGTTTGTAGCATCACAGGGTGAGAAGTTGCTGGCCAAAATAAAGGCATGCTGGCAGAGTTCAGTTGGTTTTGAATGACTTGTCTGAATTGTACCATGCCAACTCAAAGGACTGCGTTTGTGGGAGTTTGTGGATCACTTGTGAAATACACAGGTAATATTTGTGAAGTTTGCACGGGGAGTGTGGCCTGCCTTCTACCGTCAGCATGTTTGAGAGATCATCCACAGCTGAACTGCAGTGGATTGTAAAGTTTAATAGACTTGTGTTCTATTAATTTGCTACAGAGTATTGATCCAGGTAAAGTAAGACCTTATACACAGGGGAGAGTTCACTGATATAATAATTCTACATCTGGAAAAGTTCTCTAAGGGGTTGTTTGTTTATTAAATCTTTAAATCCAATTTCCAAAGACAGTGTAAAAGTGCTTTATTCCATAATTTCAAAGGTGAAATTTTGCCTTGTGGGCATGGAGATTATGTTGCTAGTATTAGCTGCCATAACACATGTAATCTCCTGCCATAAAACTTAAAAGATAAGCTCTATATTACCTGTTAATTAGTGCTGTTGGATTTGGTACAATGATGAAGTTAAAAGGATTTCTTTTGCAAAGCTATCCTGGTACTGTAGAATTGAATTTATGAACTAAAATCCTTTCTATTTATTTCTGTTTCAGTCTGTGAATTGGGTTCAGTGACTTGTGAAGTTTGGCAGGAAGCTGCTGCAGATGGCAGTTGGACAGAAACATTTAGAGTACAGGCCAGCTGGAGCACTTCATGGAGAGAAAGAAGGATCAATATTTGAAAAGTGGTGAAAAGTTGTTCAGGGACAGTCATTCCTTGCTGATCAGTGCAATTTAAAGATTATTTGTCTTGAGTACATTAGGAGTTTATGTTCCTACTCTCTTAAAGCACTGTAGAATGAAAATCCAAGTGGAGTTACTTAACTGGTGTTGGTTCCCTGTGGATTTATTTAGGTAAAAGTCTGCATGATGCACACCTGCTTTCTCAAGGCTGATGAGGTGCTGTTGTGTTTTCAATGGATCCTATTAAAACAATCTGGTTCTGGTTTCCCGGTTGGGGGGTGGGTGTGTGTGTGTGTGTGTAAAAAAAGAAAAGGGGAATATAAAGTGCAAGAACAGTAACACCCAAGCCAATTTTTTTTCTCTCTTGTAACTGAATTAATATGGATTAGACATAGAACATGCAGCTTCAACGGTGAGACCTAGTCATAGCAGTGTTGTACATGCCACCAATAGCAGGGGGTAGGGGACATTGGAAGGGAATTAGAAATTATTTGGAACATAAATTCTAAACTCAGCATGTGCTTAGTTTATCATCTGGTTCTTAAGTTGATTTTTGCTCCTATCATAGTTTGTGTTCTGAATGAAGAGTCACATTTATGGCAAAGCCTGATCATGATGTTTGAACACTGAACAACTGTGCTGCAGGTCAGAGCAGGAAGTGAAGTATCCTGTGGGACGTCTGATAGGGATTAGAACAGGCACAACATACTGGTGTTCACTG
This sequence comes from Polioptila caerulea, assembly GCA_013397295.1. Classification (NCBI taxonomy): domain Eukaryota; kingdom Metazoa; phylum Chordata; class Aves; order Passeriformes; family Certhiidae; genus Polioptila; species Polioptila caerulea. The sequence goes on along the minus strand of VYXF01011505.1, from coordinate 1,022,180 downwards.
AACACTCTGAATCCAGAGCATCTTATTCTGAGGGGGAAAATCTTGGGTGATAATTTGGTATAATGATAATCTATCGTCTAACATTCGTGGAAAACTGCTTCTCCAAACAGAAATCTTACCAAGGATTTCGTTCAGTGATATCTGAAAACAAGAATATTAACTGATGGATTGCTGGTGCCTCTTCCAGTCTCATGTTGATTTTTGTTCCTGTATGTGTTCTCATTACTGATGAGACCTATGCCTGCTCTGACCTGAACTGACAGTAAGGCATTTCGCTGTAGTCATAGCTGCAACAATTGGTACAGCTCCTCAAGATCCTTTCTTTAGTGCCCTCTCTAGGAATGTATTTGTGTCCTGCTCCTTTCCACAGAGAAGGAGACAAACTGGAATTGAGAAATATGGTACCTCAAGCAGAACTAGCATCCCAGAAGGAACTAAAAGTATAGCACTCCCTCATTTTGAGTGACAAAGGACTGAAAGTTTGATCAGCTCTTCGAGAAGTCTCACAAAAGAAGCTGAATCTAAGCTTCTTTTGGAACTAGGATGATGTGTTCCTGATGCCACCTGGTCACTGGCCATGAAATGGCAATGGAAAAACTGTTGTTCTCTACTAGCATATTTCAAAGAGGCATGATTCGTGATAGGAGATAGTAACAAACCTCTTTTTCTCTGGAATTGGATATAATATACTGCTTTCTTCTATACACATTGTTCTCTTTTGTTTCTTAAAGCACTTCTATGTGGCAAAAGGTTGTCTCCTCTAGGAGATGACACAATGCAGGTCATCCTGTTGGAAGGTTGAATTGCATTTTATTTTATCAGTCCTTGATTTTTCCCATACTCTAGTAGCGTATAGTGTCCCAAGCAACCTCTACTTTGGAACTTCATGTCATGACATACAGATTTCTTGTTCTCATGTTTTCTGTTTATAGAATTTTTGTGTAATATAAAAATGAAATAAATTTCACTAATATGAAAACCTTGAAAATACAGTTGCAAATAACTTTATATTTTCCATCCTGAGAAGTCCAAAGTCCCTGTAAGATGCTAAATTACTGTTACTTACTGTGATTTGTATCTGAAATATAGCTCTCGAACACTTTGAAAGTTGTGCAACACCCAATTTTAGTACAGGCATCAAGGAATATCTTGACTAGTATAAATGATTCAGAATGTATTTCTTCAGATTAAAATTGTCTTGGGATATGTAAATTTGCTAATTACAACAATGACAGCAATTATTAGATTTCCCTATATTAATACAAAATTGGTCCGTTCCTCAGTGATCATACACAGTTGTAAGCTCTCTATTGGTGACTAGATCCAATTTAGCAGTAAACTAAGATCACAAAAACTAAAGTCAACCTAAAACCAGCATGAAAACATGCCACTGACAAATGCTGAGGGAAGAGCTTACCTCAGAGTGTGTGTCTTCTTGTTCTGGTAATGACAGTCAGTGAATTGCTGGAGTTTGAATGTTATACATTCTCAGTTTAAACTTATTTTCTTGTTTTCCAGAGCTCTGTTGGCTGGTGGAGGCTTCTCCACTTGGACTTACCGGCAAGGCTACGATGTCAGTATTCCTGTTTACAGCCCATTGTCAGGAGAGGTAGATCTGCCAGAAAGAGGACCAGGGTAAAGTAATTCCCATGAATTGGGCAAAGTATATTCAATATCATATTTCATATTGATGATTATGAAATAAAAATATAGCTAGTAACCTTATGGTGAGCTTGGGCAATTTTGTAAGAGTTATTTTTAACAGCTCTTGCTGTTAAAGTAGATGATGCTTTCAGTGCGGATGGTGCCATTGCTATTGATCTTGGTTCAACTGCCAACTGCTCCCTCTAATAGCTTTGTACTTTTCTTATATTATGGTGCCCAAAACTATGCAGAGGACTCAGAGTGGGACAGTCCCCTCCTTTGACCAGCTGCCTGATGCCCCCCAGGACGGGGTTGGCCCTCCTGGCTGCTGGGGCACTGCTGACTCATATTCAGCTTGCCATCGACCAGGACCCCCAGGTCTCCTTTCCGCAGGGCTGCCCTCTGGCCTCTTGTTTCCCAGTCTGTCCCTACACCCAGGTCTGCCCTATGCCAGGTACAACCTGGCACTTGTCTTTGTTAAACTTCATACCATAGGTGATTGCCCAGACCTTTGATTTGTCGAGATCTCTCTGTAGGACTTCTCTGCCTTCAAAGGACCCAACAGCTCCTCCCAAATTTTTGTTGTTGGCAAACTTACTTAGTATCCTTTCCAGTCCTGTGTCCAAGTGATTTATGAAGATATGGAAGAGTCGCCCACCTGATGGAACACCCACCATTTGCACCTGACCTGTCATTAAGCTTATGAAAAAGAAGGATGCAAACTTTTTGTGTGATTATGGGTATACATACATCTGAAGCTTAGAATACTGATTTTATTTGTTTCTTTTTTTTTTAAAGTAATGGAGTAAAGCATAAACACAAATGACACAACCCTCCCCTCCCTGAATGTTGTAGTTGGAAGTAAAGCAAGACAGTTGGGAAATAAAGCACAAATTTTCTCTGAGCATGTAATTAGCCATTGAAATTAACTACCCTGGCAGTGGTGGCTTCTCTAATCTGTTCATATCTTCAAAACAAGAGGAGGTAGAAGTCTGGAAGTCATGTTTTAACTGGTTATGGAAGGCTGTTCTTTTTATATTTCATAAATCTTCTAAGTACACAGCTGAAAAAGTTTCACCGTAATAAGATCTTACCTCTGTTTGGGTTTCAAAGATGGGCAGACAGAGGCACTGAGGATCAATGATCTGTCTGCTCATTGTGAGGATTAAGTTTCCAAATGTAGAAACTTTTCTTCTTACAGCATTCTGTAGAGAATATGACTTTTCAAAATTGAAAACTGATTGAAATGGTGCAGCCTCTGTTGGACACAAAAGTTACTGGTCTTTGGGTACAGTTGCCTTTTGTGGTAAGGGCAGTGCTGTTGCTGTTGTTCTTGGCCACTCCAAGTATGATAATGCAGTCAATTAGGACAAACTTGTGCAGCAGTGGTTTGCTTTGCTCACACTCTTTATGTGCCTGCTTATGATGCCCCTGGACCAGGCCAGCGAGTGGCATCTGGTTGCATCCCAATTAACTGTTCGTAGGTCTCAAGTGTTACTACAGTCCAACACAGAGTGAAAGCATTCTTTGTGTTTCTGTCTGGAGGGCCTGAAAGTGATGATAGGCTCCAGTGTGTATAGAACCAGCTGTAAAGAGAGAAGCAGTCATATTGTTCATGCCCATGTAGTCAGCTAAACTCTGTGTCTGATTTTGGGTCAGATAAGAGAAATAGGTCTTGTGTTCAGTTGAGGTGTTGGAGATCTCGTTTCTCAAAACTGCTTTTTTTTCTATAAATTGTGCTGGGCTGCCTGGTGTCAGGAGTGCCATCCAGTGGCCAGTCAGCGTTACCAGTGAGAGCCTCAGCTTTGTGCAGGAGGGGTGGGACGAGGACACACCACCCAGAACCCCTGCTTGCTTGGGATAAACCTTTTTGTCACACTACCTTAGTGTGTTATTTTTTGGGAGATGGCTTGTACTTTTTTTTGTAGCAATGTTTGATAAACTAGATTTGGAGTGTCATAGAGTGATGACGATTTCAAGGCAAAATTTGCTTTTAAACATACACACAAACCTCCTTTTTTTTTTTTTTTAGCTGGTTATATGCATTTACTATCATCATTCATCTGTATCGTTATTTCCTTTTTTTTAAGGCCTCTTACAGAGCTGAACTGAGGGAGTTTGATTTACTTGCCTTTTTAATTGGATTGCTTAAAATCTACTTCTGCTGGTAGCAAGTTGGTAGCAGCTGGAAACTTGTGAGAAAGAATGTTTTAAAAAAATACCATGCATCTGTTAATTGGAGCAACTAAAGTGACCAGCATGAAATTGAGTAGAAGAGGTGAGAAGAGCAGCAGGAGAGGTCTGACTTTATAAAGTGTGCCTGTTTATGTGTTTTCAGAGCTGTAAATTAAAGATAGCATCACGTGGAGTAGAACTGGAATCCTAAGTACAGGCCTTGTGCTTCCTGTGTTCTTTTGGCAGCATGAGGGCACTCACTCATTGTGTGTTCCTTTCACTGGGGAGTGGTGGAGCAGTCTGACTTTAGCTGACCTGTTTTATAAGGGAACCCAAGTAGATGAATATAACAATTATATGACATGCTATTTTCCAGTATTAGTATAAATTTTTTAAGCAGCGAGCACCTCATTTGAGCTTGTATTCCTGTGTGATTTAACTCCAGTGTTAATTAGTGTTTTTAAACACTTCGGTATTTAAAATGTTCGGCGCATTTTAAATATTCATGATTTTGGAACATGGTAGGAGTTGAGAGTGTATGGGATAACATACACCATATGGACCTTCAACTTTTCCTTGGAAATGTTGCTTCTATATTGCCCCAAGGGACAGAAGTGAATCACAGTTAAAAAAGATGAGCTTGTTCTATTGCTGCTGTCACCATATCAAGACTAAATAAGCTAAATACTAAATACTGAGTTGTCAGTTCAGCATCTTTTTTCAATTAAAATTCATGAGAACATATATGGGAGGAGAAACTAGAAGCACTCAGTGTCCTATCTACTTTTAGTACACAAACACCAAACAAAAGTACAAATAATCCTGGCATCAGTAGCAGGCTGATTTAAAATGCAGCTAAATAATGTTTATTTAAGTTTATAATAGAAGTTATAATGGAAGTGCCTATTCTAATGTAATAAGCATTCTTAGCAAGTACAGATTTATTCAGAATTCTAAATAATGTTGAGCCACTAATTATCTCAGACTTAATTATATTTTGTCATTACCCTTTCCAGCCTCATCTGAAAATATGGTCTTGGCAGCATGTCCACACTTAGTTATTCTTGCTCTGCTTTTCCAGGATGGAAGGAAATGTATTCTTGAGCATCTTGGAAGTAAATTTGCCATGCTGTCAGGTTAACCTGGCTGTGTTTTTTCAGTCCTCGCAGGTATTTCATTCTGTCATCTCAGATGGCTCTGCACCCAGAATACCACTTGGAGTTGGAAGCTCTTCAGGCTGAGAATGGGGAATCCGTGCTCATCCTGGACAAGTGTACAAACCTCTCAGATGGGGTCCCTGCTGTTCGCAAACGCTGTTACAAGAATCAAGTCTTTGATTATCCTCAGGTGCTTCAGGTAAGGCTGTCTCACCTGCATCATTCATCTGTATCGCAGTGGATAAAACATATCCAGCATATAATCTGTCTTAGCTGTGATTCTGTTCCTGTTTAGCAGTGGTAGGGTACGTCCTTACATTTAATTAATGTGCCGTATATGTTTTAAAATTGCATAATTTGCTATGTTAGCTTGAGTATTATATCCTAACTTTATCCTTATTTTTAAGAGGGCAAAAAACTATGTACTCAAACTTATATGCAGACTATGCTTATATGAGACTGGTCATGGTGGTTTAATAACACAAGATAGTGTCATGTAAACTTAAAAAAAATACATTACTGCCAAGTCCGTCAGCAATGGGATGCTAAAATGGAGGTATAGGAGGAAAAGCTTTTGGAGGCAGATAAAGTTGCTTACTTCAAAACTGGAGAGGAACATTGGAATCTACACCTCCCGAAATAGCTGGCAAAAGGGCTTTCAGCAGGCATGAATTTGGAATTGATTTCTCAGATATGACAGTTCAGGCCTTGCTAGATGAAGCTTGGAAGTGAAGATGGCTTTGCCAATTGGATAGAAGGTTAAAATGAACTTTGAAAAGCTTATGCTCTTATATTTGGGCCAAAAAAAGACTGTTACATTTAAGAAGAGTTAGTCAGATTACATTTTTTGTATGCAGCTTAGTAGTTAAATTGTACAAAACTATCTGTGTAGATATGACAGACTAGTCTGAGCTAGAAGGCTTGTCAGCATGCAGCTATGAAAACATCTAGGTGAAATGTGTTTCATGGCCTTGGCCCAACTTCCAGAGGCCTTTTGATGTGTCAGTGAAGATAAAACTAAATAGTGTTCTCAGACCCCTGTGTCTCTTGGCAGTTCACTAACAGAGGTGCTTTGGCATGCAGTGTGGTGAAGTGAGTTATGCCATAGGCCACTGTGCTCTGTCTGTGGCCACCAGCATATAATCTGTCTTTGAACTTCAGCAAATGATGGTAAAATAACAAACAAGCTGAGGAAAGGCAAAGTTTCCACTCCTCCTGTTATGTTTTGTAGGAAATATGTTTAAAATTCCTTGTGGAGGAGGAGGAGAGGGAGGAAAGGGTCACTGTGAGTCCTAAACTTTGAGTAAAAAAAAAATTGTTTGCTTTATTTCTTTAAATACAGACTGAATTGCTAAAGGATAGCAAGTCAGGGAATCTATATCTATATCTTGCTGTACATGATTTTATACTTCAGAAGAGAGCTGGCACATGCCGAGATTGTTAAAATACTTTCCCCTGCATTTCCCTTTGGAATGTCTGGCTGATAACAGTGGTGATGTGAGGAGATGTATTTATAGTAACCTTTGTCTAGACAGGAAAAATGGTTATCTGGGCAGATGAGCATGTGTGTCCACATCTGGGCTTTTTTTTTTTCTTTTTTGTCTCTCCCAGACCTTACTAGTCTCTTCCACCTGCTGCTGTGTGATCTAGTGAGTCAATGGTTAAAATGTGTGTTCATTCTCTCAGCTCCTTTCATTCCCCACACCCTTCTTTTCCTTCTCTTCCTGTCTAAGAGTGGGGGAAGGGGGACTTGGATAACAGTTCATCCTTTCTAGCGCTGCCTTTACAGATGTCTTACTAGACAGACTCTTGGACTTCTGGGTTGTTAATGCTTCCTGTTTTCAGTCTTCTCTTGGATGAGATTTTCAAGACTCTTAGTACTCTATGGGTATGAACAACAGGTCTTATGACTGAATCAGGAAACAAGTGAAGAGCCAAAAAACCCCCTTGTATTTCCTAGTTCCATCTTGATGTTTTGCTGCCCTGCTGAGCCTTCTGGCTCCTTTTCTTCAAGCCATGGAACACAAGTTGGAAAAATGTTTTCTTATCTGTGGGAACCCTTGTATCAACTTCATAATTTTTCTTCCTTAAACTTATGGATAATATTGGCTTGGGGTTTTTCCCTGTTGTGTAGCTGAGCTCTACTAGCATTTATTTTGCGATCTTGAATCTGTAGCAAGATTCCTCAGTGGCAGTGAGAACTAAAATCCCTAACTAGAGTGTGAGTGCAACATAGTCAAGAAGTCTTCTTTGCTGCATTTTAAACTCATGGCATTTTGTCTTGTGAGTTGTGGACATGAGTAAATGGATTATACTCTTTTTTTGTGACAACTTTTTTTGTCTTTGAAGCTCCCATCCTCCTGCCCTCATTCTTTCAGAATAAGTAGCATTGATAGAGTCAATCCTTCCTTGTAGATTATACTTTCAAGGTAAGTAAATCATCCTTTACTTACCACTGGAAGTGCATTGTCCAACACTGAACCCTGCTCTGTCTGAGGTCTTTTGTTACTGTGAAGAGTAAGTGAGTCCTTCAGATTTCTTAAATTGTACATCTTTTTGGACTGTAATACTACCTGTGGGTGGTTTGTTTTTTCAACAGTATAACATTGCTGTCACATGAATACCCTTTCTTTGTCTGTTCTTTTGTAGGAAATGTCCTCTTCTCCAAAGTGCAAATCTTAGCCAGTTACTTCATGCTTTTTATTTGTGCAGTTTGCTATTTTTCTCTAAGTGTTGAATTCTGTATGTATCAGTATTTCTTAGTTGATTTTGCATATGGTGTCAAAGTCTAATCCTGGTATCCATTATACCTGCTAATCCTACAAAATCATAGGTATTGTCAGATCTAATAAGTATGGTCTTACTTCTGCTGCTCAGTTGTCTAAGGGACACATTGAATGCTGTTGCACATAGGAAAGATTACTTGGTCCATCACTGTTTTGCTTTTGAGCCACTACTAACAACTTTGTACTTGGAGTTCTGTAATTGTAATTTATGTAACTGTAAAGCCTATGTAGCCCTTGATTTCTTAATTTGTCTGTGAAAATGCTGTCAAACATGTCAAATGACTTGAGACAGGAAATCTGTTACTTCCCTGCTATCCATAGAGCTGCGTGGCCATGTAATGGAAGAAAATTAAGTTGACTCCATACAGTTTATACTCAAATAAGTTCATCTTAATTCTTGCTCATCTTGTTGTGCCAAACTTTTGAAGTGTTTTAAACTTATTTTTCTCCTTGAGTTTTTTCAACTGAATTGTAAAGTTTGACCATTAAAATAAAACACAGAATTGTCCCACCAGCCCATTTCTCATTCCTCCACTTAAGATATTTTTCCTCTAGAAGATAAAGTTGTAAAATTATTTTGAATTAGCTAATAATTCAGAATGTATTGAGTACACAGAGCAAGTTGGTTTTCCTTTTTGACTTGATTTTTTAATGAAGGGATGGGCAGGAAAACATAATGCATATATGCATACACACACAATGCAAATATAACATTTCCCTTTTTTCCTCATCTATGTGTTGGATACCATTTGTTGACAGGAGTCTACATTCTGTGTTGTTCTACGTGGAGCCCGCCTGGGACAGGCTGTGTTAAGTGATGTTCTTCAAGCTGGCTGTGTCCCAGTCATCATTGCTGACTCCTACATTTTACCTTTCTCTGAGGTTCTGGACTGGAAGAGGTGTGTACCCTCACTGTTGTACATCAAACCACTGCCTGAGATACTTCACTGCCTTCAGTGATTTGAATCAAATCTGTGTCATAAGTTGAATGTACTGGGGGTTACAGGAAATGAAATAGAGAGTAAGATGCACACTGTCTTTGCCCTTGATCTATTATGTATCAAAAATAAGAGAGGAAAATAAATGAGACTGATATGACAGAGCATTTGATTATACTGTAGCCAGTCATTTTTCTTCTAAAACAGATTTGCTGTGTGATCTTGTGCTTGAATTCAATGTGGACTGGTCTCCATTCAGTCTCTTTTAAGGAAAATATATACTAAATATTGCATCACAGAAATACCAGTTCTCTATATTGCACCATGATTCCCATGTTTATCTGTGATGGAAAGCTATCATTACTTTGTTACTGAGTACACTGTGTTAGGAGTTTGGATTATTTTTCTATGCATGCACTATGCCTAGTTACGTGATCTTGGGATAGGGATAAGATGTACAAAAATTACTTGTTTTATGTGTAACATTGTATATGCATTACTGTTTGGGTATTCCAAAAATCTCTGCTGACAGCAAGTCAGACAATCCAGAGATTAGAATTCTGGATTTCTGAATCTCTATCCCTTCCATAGTTATTTGATTGTCTGGACAGATCAGTCTAGAGACTTTGGTGGCATTATCTGTGGGCAGACTGGCTGGTGTTGGGGAGGAACTGCTACGGAGTATTTTGTTACACTGAAAGAAGACTACTTCTTTTTACTTATGTCTTTTGAATATGTCTTATTAAAATAAGACAAGATTCTGGGTTGGAAAAGCAGTCAACATATTTTAATATAGAATTTATTTTTTCTCACCTTTCCATACATTTTTTTTTTTTTTTTTTT